>JAIUZE010070876.1:0-31768 GCA_022085475.1 Heliosperma pusillum | reverse complement strand
TCTAATTTCACCCTATGGTGGTGAGAGTTGGTATCCTTGAGGGAAGTGTGGTAAGGTATGTGTAATGATTTTAATGCTTGATGCTTGCCATGACCAATGTGTAGATAGTTCATGGTATTTGATGGGTAAGGTTGAATGAGTTGGCTAGGACTTCTTAACCCATTAGTAGTTTAGGCTTTTGGACTTAGAAGTTTTGTATTGTTTTAAAGACCATGCTTATGATATGTTTATTTGGTGTAAATAAGAAGTTTAGAATGATATCTTGAGGTGCAAAATGCTTTTGAGACTAAGTGACGTCTTGTGGTTTACTATGGTGTGTTTGTAAGTGTAGGCTTGGTGGAAAAGCATTTGGCTATAGTTCTTGGATTTAAAGATATGATCTTATCTTATGGTATCGGAGACTCGTTTGAAGTAGTAAGGTTTCGTTGTAAGTTGAACCATATTACTTGAGGATTATAGATATGAGAGAGATTCGATGATGTGATCTAGGATGGAAATACCTTGGGATGTTAATGATGATGTTTGGCTTGATTTTGTACTTTGATAATAATGAACTCGTGGGCTATAGACTTGAAGATGACCGAGTATAAGAGAGTATTTGTTAGTCCTTCAATTAAACAAACCTTTGAGGTTGTGTTGAATATTTGAGCTAAAGGAATGTTATTATACTTGAGTTACAATTCCGCAATTGGGAATCCGTGTGATATGAAAGGATGGAGGATTTGGGTTGTAGTCGATTTATCAAGTCTAGGTGTACCTTACTTTGATGATTGCTCGTGGTATGATGGTCCCTTGTAAGAGGCCTTTGTAAAGGAATAATTAAGTGGTTTTATTATCGCATTAAGTCTGAAAGGAGAAACTTTGTGGATTAAATCTTAAACCCTTACTCGTGCCATCATTCCTTTTCATTTCCATTCTTGAATGTTTTTGTCAAGATTGATCTTTAATAAATTACAAGCTCGTACTTTCTTTCTTACTCAGATATCTTCATAACTCTACTATCTGCTTTGTCTCTTCCTCAACCTCGTTTTCCTTTTTCGCCTTCGTCTTTTAATTCCTTCTTATCATAGTCTTTTGATGTTGCCTCCTAATGTTCCTTGTATCATTTTCTTTTATCCCTACTCTCTTGTGAGCTAGTTTTCTTATTAGCTAACATAAGGATTAATAGGTGTGTTTTAAAGAAGTTTCCAATCTTTTACCTACCGTCCTATTAAACTAGTTCATTTTTAGATGATTATAAGGATTTGAGATGCTTAGGATGAAACTCTCGCTAGTGGGTTTGCCTATACAGCTTAATGTTGCAATATCGTTTTGAGATCGAAATAATCATAATATAGTTGGTAGTTGTGGTTTAAGAATTTAGTGATTCTTGTAAGTGTTACTACTTGGGAGATAGGTCTTTAAATGTTGGACCCTAACGGGAATAAATACTTTGTGGCATTTGGATTGGATGACACAACTTGAGGAATATTGTCATGAGCGAAAACCGATGTATTGAGAGTTTGGAAGAGCTAAATAAATTGATTTACGGTCGCATTGCCCTATGATTGGCAACAGTTAAGTGAAATGAGATTTTGTGACTAATCTCTTTTGAGGTTTGTGATTTAACTTTTGAAGATGAGAAGGTTCATTGGTAATAGTTGAAGGGTAATGAGTTTTGGAATAAATGGGATCAAAGGATTTCATGGTAAGTCTCTTTTACCTTGTGGTTGTTAGCGGTTTTGTTTCCCTAGATATAAACATTTTGTGGTGGTTTCTAATAAGAGTTTTGATGAAGCTAAGAAGATTTGAATTCGTAATAAATCTTTCATGTGGATTGTTAGTTGTGAAGTCTACCGTGCCGATGGACCTTAGTAGATTCTATTGGATTCGAATAATTGGGATTTGTTACTTGAAGTTTCGTGATTATGGAATATTTTTGTAGGGAATCTGATGATTTAAATTGATGAGTTGCAAAATGGATAAATTGTATTCTCTTGAGGATTTGGTTTATTAGTAGAGTAAGTGATGTCGAATTTTTGTAGAACTTCCTGCCGACTTCATCGTGATTCTTCATATCCCTAAAAGTTCGATTTGTTTCGTTTTTGCGTGTTTGGTATATATTTTGTTATCGTGATTTGTGAACTTTAAGTTCGAGTCGCTCTATGTACGTGTAATGTTTTGTTATTTGATTTTATCTTTGATAAAACTTTCAAATTTCCATATTATATTTCTAATTTAACGTTTCAAAGAAGTCTAAAGATTGTTTGTGTACCCTCTTTTTGGAGAAAATGGATTTCTTTTGCTTTTATATTTGGATTTTGCGTTTGGTTGGATGTTTGCACCTGTTATTGGAGACGCGTCTGATAACTAGTCCTGCACTTACTAACGTTGTTTTGAAATTTCGATTTCACTATTTCGACTTTGCTTTTTGGATAATTAGAGTTCTCGTTCGCGACGAGCATTCTTGAGATCCGTAAGTAAAGTTTCACACTTATGAAGAATTTCCTTAAACCGTTTCGAGAAGAACATCATTTCATAAATGTTTTCCCTTGCAAAAGCTTTCGTGTTGATTTTGTAAACCGATTCTTGTCTTTGATACTTTTTTTTTCTACTCTCAAGTTTCGAGGACGAAACTTTTTAAAAGGTGGGGTGATTGTAACACCCGGAAATGTACCCTATTTTTCTAGTAGAAATATTTTACGAAATCTTTTCAGCAAATTTAAGTTTTAATTTATAATTTTATGTTCCGAGTCGAATTTAGAATTTCCGAGTTCGTATTTGGAATTTCTTCGAGATTCCATGAAAACCCCGTTTTAAGTCGAGTTTGACTTTTCTTGACTTTTGAGTCGGGTTTGACTTTCTTGACTTTGAAACCGTCTTTGACCTTTTCCTACACAACTCACACTACTCCCTTCCTTAACCTAATATTTCATTTCAACACAACATCAAACACACTTTTCTTCCTCTCTAAGAAATCAACTTTCCCTCTTTGAATTCGATTTTGGAATTCGCGTATCTTCTTCGTTACTTGATAGAATTTACGTAAGTTTAGCTTATTCTTCCTCCCGTACCTTCCTCTATCCGTATTGATATTAAAATCATCGTCTTTCTCGCTTTTCAAGCTTTCCGTCTTTCTCAAGATGAACTTTATTCATCTTTTTACGATCTATTTGTAGGTGGCGACCTCCAAGATCCCGACAAACACTATTTCCTTATAGAAGAGGAGCTTGACGATCATTAGAGACGCTTAAAGGTAACGGTGAAGGGTTACTCGGTATCACTTACGTGTTTTACATGTTATATGCTAGAAAATCGTATTAGAATACGATTAGGAAGTTTAGAAACCATGCTATGATTAGTAAATGATGTTATATGATGATTGTTGATGAATTATATTGATTGTTGATGATTATTTGAAGGATATATGAGAATTGAAATGAATTGGAAATGAATTGGTTAAGTGTAAGAGGCTCTCGGGTGAACTGGGGTTCCCTGCCGGTCGACCGGCCGCCGGTCTGCCAACCGGCTGGGAACACTCCAGTAACTCATTTGGAAAATGGGTTTTTTGTATAAGAGGTGCTCCAGGCCGGCCCACCGGCCACCGGTCCATCCACCGGCCTGGAACACATCAGTAACACCTTTGGAATTTTGGATTTTGTATGAAGAAGGGCTCTGTGCCGGTCGACCGGCCGCCGGTCTACCGACCGGCCCAGACCTCTTTTCTCTGTTTTTGGGTTTTGCCTTGTGTTCTGAGCCGGCCCACCGGCCACCGGTCACTAGCCCGGCCTGCAACACGGCTGTGTTGTTTTCCTTTGACTTTTAAAACTCGTAATTTATAATAGTTCGCATGATCGGTTTCTCATATAATTTTACGTAATGTCTTATAATATTCATGTTTTGGATATATGATATCTTATTCTCTTGTATCACATGTTTCGTGACGGTTTTCAATATGTCCCACTTTGAGTCGGTTTTTACAAATGAGTCGGCTTGAGCACTATTTTGTATTGTGCTTTGTATTCTCATTTCCTTGGCTACCTTCCCGTTCCTAAGGCTGGAATGTCGGAACGGAGAGGTATCCTACTGCTTAATTGCATGTGTAGTGGGCATATGACGACGTTGTTGGGAGTTGAACGATATGCGTTGTTCGACCCGGCCGTCAAATGTTGTATACTTGCGAGGTGGTGTTATTTGCATGCAGCGTACCGCTTGTTATGTGGCTAGAGCTCTTTTCCGCCTCTTTCGTGAATGTTTGCTACCGAATTTGGGGTACTCGGCGTCATATGATTGACCGAGTCTTGGATGCGAAACGTTTATCGCATGTCGAACTGGAAAATGCGATTCCGGTATTCTGGCCAGATTTAGACTAGGACCGTATTATTATCGTCGTCCTACCGGAGGAAATTAGTGAACATATACGAAATGTGATCGTGTATGTGTTCAGGGAAATGTTTATCCCGTGGATGACTGTTAATCATACTTGCCAATGTACAGCCGGATGCTAGTGTGCGTTTCATTTACCGTGAGAGTTTGTCGTCTTTGGTCGTTGTCCTTTGAATGCTTATTGCATGATGGTATTCATGGTCATTGCATGATTGGACACCGTCATTGTCTTGGTTCGTGAATTGATGATAATATGTTGGATTTGTGTAATCATCGCATGACTTGACTGGTTTGTCTGTCGAGTCTCAATCTTATCAATCTTATACCGCTAACGGTGAGATGCCAGCCCTAGTGAGCGTATTCGATTGCCTAAGAGTGTCTTTCCCGAGTCTTTGTATAGCATGATGGATTCTATTTTATTTCCATGTTGATCTATAATTATATCTTGTATTGCCTATCTTTTCTTTATCGTAACTCACATGTAATTTATATATGCATGCTCTTACCTTTTGTATCTCCTTATATGTACGTTTAAGGTGATATGGCTGGGAGAACCTGGAGTTACTCCCCACTGATTGGGGCGTTCATGTTTTTCATGAATGAACAGGTTGCTTGCATGGATGGCTTTTTGCTTATGCTATTTTGGGTTCGGGTGTGAGCTAGCGGGCGTTGTCCCTGGATGACACACCTCTAGACGTTGTTTAGCTAGTTGCTAATTACTTTGTCTTTTGTTAACACTTTGAGAGACTACGTCTCTTGTGGTATTTTTATTTAGTTTGTAATATTTTGACACTCCTCGTATTTTTCTATCTTGCATGTATAAAGGTTTTTAAAATACCGTATGTTCCGCTATATATTAACTCTTGTATGTTTTATATTGTCCTCATTCGCTAGTGTCAAACAACTTCATCAGCATCCACTCACTCCTTGTACAGACAGAGAGTGATCTGAAATTGAGTGGGAGTCTGAAACAGGACGTTTTCATGATTGGCAACAAGGGCAAAGGTATGGGCAAGGCTAAGGCAAACCTAGCTGTAGGGAAGCCGAAATTCAAAAAGCCAGGGCAAGGCAAGAGTGGGCCTGGTGAGTCTAGCGGTAGCTCATAAGGCAAGACAAAGAGCGATGACGGTAACGTGGAGTGCCACCATTGCCACAAGCTTGGGCATTGGAGGAGGAACTGCCTCGTGTACCGAGAGGACATTAAAGCAGGCCGCGTCTCTCCTGTTGGTATGTCTTCTTCTTTTATTCATATGATTGAGATCAACCATGCAAGTTTCGGAACTTGGGTACTAGATACTGATTGTGGTTCTCATCTGTGAGTAGTAAGAAAGCAAAGGTTGGTGACAAAGATCAAACCTATCTATGGCATTGCCGTATGGGACACATAAATGAAAAACGCGTGAAAAAGCTCATTGATAATGGGACTATCTCCCCATTTTACTATGAATCTTTTGGCACGTGTGAATCATGTCTCATAGGCAAAATGACTCGAATTTCCTTCAAAGGTGTTGGAATGCGCGCTGCTGACCTATTATGACTCATACATACTGATGTGTGTGGACCTATGTCAATCAACGCTAGAGATGGCTATAGATATTTTATCACTTTCACGGACGATTTGAGTAGATATGGTTATGTCTACTTAATGAAGCATAAAAGTGAGTCCTTTGACAAGTTCAAGGAATTCCAGAATAAGGTTGAAAACCAACTGGATATAAAGATTAAAGCACTACGTTCAGATCGTGGTGGCGAATATCTTTCGAAGGAGTTTGATCGACACCTTAAAGACTGTGGTGTAGTACTACAGTTAACTCCACCTGGAACACCACAATTGAATGGTGTGTCCAAACGGAGAAATCGAACATTACTTGATATGGTTCGATCCATGATGAGTCACACGGTTGTACCTGATTCATTGTGGGGTTATGCTCTTTTGTCAGCTGCTCTAATACTTAACCGAAGTCCGTCTAAAGCTGTAGACAAGACTCCCTATGAATTATGGAAGGGAACGGTCCCTAACTTGTCCTTTATTCGGGTTTGGGGCTGCGAGGCTTATGTCAAGTGGAGCCCTGACGATAAGCTCGGCCCACGATCGGTCAAGACATACTTTATTGGTTATCCAAAAGGGATGTTTGGTCATTACTTTTACTCGCCTACCGAACATCGAGTTTTTGTTGCGGCTAGTGCGACGTTCTTAGAGAAAGAATTTCTCGAGAATAGGACAAGTAAGGGAACCTTCGAACTGTCGGAGATTCAAGAACCAACAACCGAGCAACCAATGGAGGAAACTGTTCCTTCATCATCAGCTGCGGTTAATATTCCTTTGGAACCTATGAGGTCGGGTAGACACTTTATTCCTCCAGACAGATACATTGGTATGGTCGAGGAGAATGAGAGTGATGACGTTTTACTCCTTGAGAGTAACGAACCCGCTACCTATAAAGGGGCCCATTACATGTTTCCACTCTAAGCTAATGGCTTGACGCCATGCATTCCGAGATGGATCTATGTATAAATACGTATGGGATCTGGTTGACTTACCTGATAAGGTCGGCCTCTTTCAGTGCAAATGGCTTTACAGATAAAGCCTTCTGTTAGAAGGACAACCAGATACATACAAGGCACGACTAGTGGCAAAAGGTTTCACTCAAGTGCACGGTTTGCATTATGATAAAATTTTTGCACCCGTAGTCATGCTGCGTTCCATTCGGATAATCTTAGCGATTGCTGCTTTTCATGATTATGAAATATGGCAGATGGATGTGAAAACCGCCTTCTTAAACGGTTATTTGGAGGAGGAGGTGTACATGGTACAACCCGAAGGTTTCATTGATCCTAAAAATCCTAAGAAGGTATGCAAGCTTAAGCGTTCCATTTATGGACTTAAGCAAGCCTCTCGGAGTTGGAATCATCGTTTCGACCAGGTGATAAAAGAGAATGGATTTACTCGATCTGTCAAGGAACCATGCTTATATATCAAGTCGAGTGGGAGCAAGATTGTCTTCCTAATATTGTATGTCGATGACATACTCTGGATTGGGAATGACATACCTCTCTTAACTTCGGTAAAAGTTTGGTTAAAGAACCATTTCCAGATGAAAGATCTGGGCCAGGCACAAAGAATTTTGGGGATCCGTATCTACAGAGATAGATCACGACGGATGTTATCCCTCAGTCAGGAGTCTTATATATATAAGATTCTTGAGAGGTTCAGCATGACCAACTCCAAGAAGGGGAACCTTCCAATGGTCTCTGGGATGCAGTTGAGTAAAGCTCAAGCACCAAAGACATCGGAAGAGGTCGAGCGCATGAGTCAGATTCCTTATGCATCAGCTATAGGATCGATCATGTATGCCATGATATGCACACGTCCAGACGTGGCATATGCATTGAGTATGACAAGTCGATACCAAGGCAATCCACGTGAAACACACTGGATGGCTGTTAAGAATATCCTTAAGTACCTACGGAGGACTAAGGATTGGGTATTGACTTATGGAGGTGACATTGAGCTATGCGCAATCGGTTACGCAGATGCTAGCTTCCAAACGGATCGAGATGACTCGAAATCTCAGTCTGGATTCGTTTTACTCTTAATGGCGCTGCGGTCAGCTGGAAAAGCTCCAAACAAACTGTTATAGCAGATTCTACGACTGAGTCCGAGTACTATGCTGCTTCAGAGGCTGCGAAGGAAGCTATATGGATGCGTCAGTTCTTACAGGGACTAACCGTAGTTCCTAGTTCGGATGACCCGATCACCATATATTGTGATAATAGTGGTGCCATCTTCCAGGCTAAGGAGCCTAAGTCCAGCAACAAGTCTAGGCATGTACAACGGAAGGCTCACATGATCCGAGATTACGTGGAGCAAAGGGAGATAGTGATAGACAAGATTGCTACGGATGATAACGTAGCAGATCCTCTCACTAAACCATTGAGATAAGATAAACATGAAGGGCACGTTATTTCCATGGGAATCAAACGTGTTCCTGAGTTGTATTAGTTGTTTTGTATGGATTAGACACCTGTATCTTTTTCATAAAAACTATCTATAAAATCATCGTTTTGTTTATATTTTGTTTTCATGTGGGTTGTACGGACAACATTGAACACCACAAAATGAATTGAATTACATTATATTTTGTTTTGGTCTGTAATTGCCTACATGAGCTGATAACTCTGGCAATTATTTTGTGACGTCGATTGATGTGGGGTCAACGAGCCATAAGTCAAACTGTTGACTGATCGATCACAGATGCGAGTTATAATGATACTGCGCAGGACATTTTGTGACGACGTTATGGAGTCCTAAATGTTTCGGAACATTAGGTGCCAGGTCGTGGATAGGACATCCATAGTGTTCCTAGAGTCGATTCTTTTGACTATCGACTGTCTCTTGAGATAAAGGCAGTTTTTGGGTGACTTTGGTTTATTTCTCATGGTCGACCGTAACAGGAGGCTAAGTAGATTTTCACTGGGTCATTTCATACTGCGCTTGTATCTGCAAGATTCGAGTTGAAGAAAATATCCCACCTTTATCAGGATATGATATTTCTCAGGGCCACTCGAGGAGCTATAACTGAAATGCATGGCCATGCTCGAATGAAGATTCGTTTATCAGTTAAGTTACTCTCTAGTCGGGGAAACCACTCTTGATACTGATCACTTGTACACTACGACCTTTGTGAATACGGACTTTGCAAATTGGTTTACATTGAGTGGGAGAAATTTATTATGGATATGAGAATCGGTTATCGCACATACACTTGTACAGACAAGTGGGAGATTGTTGGAGCTAGTGTCCTCCAGTTAGTGCAATAACATAAATAAATCTCTGTAGGTTCACAGGGTATACTTTGTATAATAATCAGTTGATTAACGTTTATCAATAACGGTTGGCTTGCTAGATAAGTTTGACGTTATTGTCATACAGATGGCGGTGATCAACTGGTCCCTAAAAGTCACCCCTATAGGATGTGTTTGAGAGATGTGATTATTTGAGAAAATAATCATATTGATACCCTATTATATGACTAAAAGGTTAGTCAGTGTAATTGACTAAAAGGTTAGTCAATGTGATGATGAGACGAAAGTTAGCTGAGACGAATTAACTGTAATTAGTAAAATTGAATATAAAAAGTTATATTTAATTATAGTATATAATGTAAGCTAATTAAACATAAACCGTTATAATTAATTGGCAAATTATAAATATACGGATATTTATAATTAATGACGGATTATAATGTCGGTCATGTAAAACGACGATTATAAGATATTACATTATATTGGAAGCTAAAATGACCGAAACACGGTATCCAGATACACTCGGGTTTTCGGGTCAATGGGTAGTTATTTGAGGAGACTGAATCTCCCCATATAAAAAAAAAAAAAAAAAACCCTACCAGCCGTGAGTTGGAGAGGTGAAGCAGGAGAAGAAAAATTGAGATTATTATTTTTCTAACCTAATTTCTCACTGAGCCTCCATCTGCATACACATCACAACGGACGAAAGTTAACAGTAACTTTTGACAAAATCACAAAACAAAAGTTAACAGTAACTTTAGTTCTCTTTCTAGCAAAAGAAAAGGGTATATCTCATACAATCTTGGGTGCAACGATTAGGAGGATATCTACCTTGATATCTCTGTTCTTTACGCCAATTGCTAGGACCGAAGGTTTAATTCTTTTTCTCACATTTGTATTGTTTTCATATCTATGACTTGTAATTTCATATTATATAATTTGGTTATAATCCTAAAATTTAAGGGGATGTAAACTGATATTTCCCACAGTATTTGCCTCCATTATATGTTCGTATTTGAGCTCCTTTGAGCTATTCTATCATAGTTTTTCCTCGTTTGCTACTCTTGGTGTTCTTGCTGTCATTTATGCAGGAATGAAGTCATTTATGCTTACTTTGGAGGATTTAGGATGAGGACCGAACTTCGCATCGCACACAGACGACAGCAGAATTTCTAAGGAATGAAGTCATAATCCCTACATGATCAAACACAAGCCATCGATCGATCAAGACGTATACTGATCGACCAAGACATATTGAGCTTAATTGGCCTGATGCCAATCGACAAAGACTTATGTCGATCGAAAACAGAACTCATCTCAACTAACCTGATCGACCAAAAGCTATACCGATCGGTGAATACGCCTTATTATCCAAAGACGAGCTCAACTCAGGCCCAACTAATGTACAAGCCCAAGATTCATTTCTGAGAGGCGAAACCCTAATTCAAGGTTAAAAGGAGGACGAAGGCAAACCCTGGGGGGATCACATCGTATTGAAAACAATCCCTTGTCACGGATCTGAAGCAATTGTTCATTTATTTCCTTTAAACTTCTCAAAAACTCGTGGCTATTAGTTTGATTCTGGTTTTAGAAGGCTTTCAAGTTATTTTCAGTGGTAACTCAGACATCGTCGATCGGATCCGCTCTCTGCCGATCGACCAGAACTCCCTTTCAAATCGATTTTTAAGTTTTATTTCGTAAGTCTGGTTATTTCCCTCCTGCTTAATTTTTATTATTGCATTATGAATTCTGAATCCTTTCCCCTCGTATTTTTAGATCTAGTTAGAGCCATGCGTAGCTAAACTCATTCTAGGGCTAGGGCCGTAATCGATACTTAAGGGAATTAGTTTAGTCAATTAAATCGTTATATTGATTTCTCTGGTTTATTTCATTACGTTAAATTATTTGTGGCCACATCTAGTTGACGTTAGCGTGACAACCTTTTGAGACCGATCCAGTAAGCTTGGTAAAGACGACTAAACCATAAAAGGTATTTAAATAGGCAGGCCGACCAAGTACCCTATTTTCCTACCCGAGACTATTTCTATGACCTTGGCGACCCCTATTCCTTATAGTTGAGAACTGTCCCGTCCGGCCCTAGACTCTCTTATATTGATCTCCTTCGCTTATTTACATATACTTTTAGTTAGCTTTCTTGCCTTTATCTTGTTTCTTTTATTCACTTCTAACTCAATCCTTAAAAACGACGACCTTAGTAGATTTAGAATTACGACCTTAGATCAAATTGAATTAGACTACCTCCCCGTGAATTCGATCCCTGACTTGCCACTAGCTATTTGTAGTTAGTTTAGTTAGAGTTATAAATATTATCTGATAACAGTTTTAGCGCGACATAAAATCGTTCATCAAATTGGCGCCGTTGGCATTGAGGACACTGCTTCATTTGGTTTGGGGGAGGTGACTGTTGTGCACACGTTTTATTCTTGCATGCATATAAAAAAAAAAAAAAAAAAATTGCTAGTTGTGTGTGATTGATGAAATTGTGCAATACAACAATGACGATAATGTGCTTATTCTATGATTTAACCACGATTGTTTGACAACTTGTGCCCTAAGACGGTACGAGATTAGACTGATTACCATGCTATAACTTGCTATTCTACATAACCTAGCTTGATGTGAATCTACTTTTATCTCGAAACGCATCTCATGTCACTTGAATCTTAGCATGCATCTCTTAGTCTGAATCGGTTTGTGAAAGATTGTTCCAAGAATTGTCCGAAGTGATGCACTTAAGTCCTGCGAGACCGGGTACTCACAAAAAAAATTGAACTCCACATGGCCAAAACAGCCCCTTATGTCCCTTTAGACTTAGGTCCTTGTTCTTGAGCCCGCATTGCTTTATAATAACCTTGGTTACAACCCGGACACTCAAACTACATGCCATATACTCACCCACCTTGACTGTTGGTTGCGTGTAAGGACAAGAGGTACTGTAACTATGCTGAATGAAATCTAAATGTGTGTAAAGTGATAATCCCGTCTGGAAATTGTAATCAAGACCCGATCGGTATGATTTATAGCCGATCGATTGTCTCATCAAAAGAGGAAGTTTTGCCTGAATCTGGTGTGAAAAGACACGAAGAAGTCAATTTTACTAAGGCGCTGCTAAACAAATGAATAAGTGAAGTCATAAGAAGCTTAACTAATCACAAGCGAAGAAATTATGGCTTAATCCTATAACTGCTGAACAAGAAGCTGGGATGATGTTGATGAATGCTGTGAATGGGTAACATTTGAAGAAATAGTCCACGTGGTCACGCAGCCACTAGTCACCATTGAGCCTCACATTCCCATTACGCGTTAGTACGCACCCACCTTTCACCTTCAGCTTAGCCCCGTTACGCCTTGTGCCCAGCATATACTTGAGACCCTATAGTACTTGAAAAATCTTTCACACATTGATTCATGCATGAGAGGTAACTGTTTAAGTAGTTTATTGAGCTCGACGATTAAGTCTCGAGTATTCACGACTAGCAAGGTTTAGTTTGAATGGTCCTGGTTGTGTAAGTCTTGGTTTGATAGTCGACTCTCACTTCTCCGTTCTTCTTGCACATGTTTTGGCTTCATGATCGGTTATCTACGTCTAAGTGCTCTGAGTTGTAAATTTCATCTATTGTCCTCCTACTTTGCTTATCATGATTGATCTTGCTTGAGGACAAGCAAGAGTTCGGTTTGGTGGAATTTGATGCATGCATTTTATATGCATGCTTAGCCTGTATTTGTTGGAGCTAGTGTCCTCCAGTTAGTGCAATAACATAAATAAATCTCTGTAGGTTCACAGGGTATACTTTGTATAATAATCAATTGATTAACGTTTATCAATAACGGTTGGCTTGCTAGATAAGTTTGACGTTATTGTCATACAGATGGCGGTGAACAACTGGTCCCTAAAAGTCACACCTATAGGATGTGTTTGAGAGATGTGATTATTTGAGAAAATAATCATATTGATACCCTATTATATGACTAAAAGGTTAGTCAGTGTCTTTGACTAAAAGGTTAGTCAATGTGATGATGAGACGAAAGTTAGCTGAGACGAATTAACTGTAATTCGTAAAATTGAATATAAAAAGTTATATTTAATTATAGTATGTAATGTAAGCTAATTAAACATAAACCGTTATAATTAATTGGCAAATTATAAATATACGGATATTTATGATTAATGACGGATTATAATGTCGGTCCATGTAAAACGACGATTATAAAATATTACATTATATTGGAAGCTAAAATGACCGAAACACGGTATCCAGATACACTCGGGTTTTCGAGTCAATGGGTAGTTATTTGAGGAGACTGAATCTCCCCATATAAAAAAAAAAAAAACCCTACCAGCCGTGAGTTGGAGAGGTGAAGCAGGAGAAGAAAAATGGAGATTATTATTTTTCTAACCTAATTTCTCACTGAGCCTCCATCTGCATACACATCACAATGGACAAAAGTTAACAGTAACTTTTGACAAAATCACAAAACAAAAGTTAACAGTAACTTTAGTTCTCTTTCTAGCAAAAGAAAAGGGTATATCTCATACAATCTTGGGTGCAACGATTAGGAGGATATCTACCTTGATATCTCTGTTCTTTACGCCAATTGCTAGGACCGAAGGTTTAATTCTTTTTCTCACATTTGTATTGTTTTCATATCTATGACTTGTAATTTCATATTATATAATTTTGTTATAATCCTAAAATTTAAGGGGATGTAAACTGTTATTTCCCACAAGTGGTATCAGAGCCATTGGCTACAAAATTATATAGCTCTGATACCAACTGTGACAACCCTCGCGAATGCGGAAATATAAAACAAACAAGCATGTGAATTATATAGCGGAAATACGGTATTTTAAAAACCTTTATACATGCAAGATAGAAAATACGAGGAGTGTCAAAACATTACAAACTAAGTACAAAATACAACAAAGAGACGTAGTCTCTCAAAGTGTTAACAAAGTAAAAAAGTGTTTGCAACGGGGGTCATCTAAAATCCGTCTAAAGGTGGATTATACGGTCCGGGACAGGAGGGGCCCGCAGCTCGGACGTCGGGGGGCCCGGGAGGGACCCGGAAGTAGGGCGGATAAGCAAAGGGTCGGGGGGGGCATCCATGCAAGCCACCTGGTGGGTCGTGTGGTGGGGGGTGGGGGGCATGAAAAACATGATCGCCACACGTGGGGGGGGGGGGGGGGGGGGGGGGGTGGTTGGGAGAGGCGTGTGGGGGGTGTGGACTTGGGTGTCTCCCATGACCAAAGTCATGTGGGGAGTAAACCCGGTTCTCCAGCCCTGTCCCTTTAAACGTACATATAAGGAAATACAAAAGTAAAAATCATGCATATATATACATACATGTGAATTGCGATAAGAATAGATAGGCAATTCTATAGACAATGATAAGATCATGTGGAAATCAAATCCGAAACCATCATGTTATTCAAAGACTCGGGGAAGACACTCTTAGGCAACCGAATACGCTAACTAGGGCTTGCATCTCACCGTTAGCGGTATAAGTTTGATAAGATTGAGACTCGACAGACAAACCAAGTCAAGTCATGCGATGATCATAATAAATCCAATATATTATCATCCATTCACGAAACAAGACATTGACGGTGCCCAATCATGCAATGACCATGAACAATATTATGAAATCACGCATTCAAGAACGACACAAGACGACAACTCTCACGGTAAATGAAACGCACTAGCATCGTGTATATGGCAAGTATGATTAACAGGCATCCACGGGATAAGGCGTTTCCCTGAACTCATACACGATGCTATATTTCGTATATGTAGACTAATTTCCTCCCGGTAGGACGACGATAATAATACGGTCCTAGGCTAAACCTGGCCAGACTCTCGGAATAAGACGTGTTCCGATTCGACATGTGGTAAGACGTTCCACATCCAAGACTCGGTCTTACAAAGAAAACGCCAGTACCCCCCTCCAATTCGGTAAGCAATTAACGAAAGAGGGCGGAAAAGGCTTCAAGCTCATAACAAGCGGACGCTACATGCAATAAAAAAAAAAAACACCACCTCAGTACACAACAATTTGAACGTCCGGGTCCGATCCAACGCATAGCGTTCAAACTCCCACAATTTCGTCGTATGCCCCACTAACACATGCATTTAAGCAGTGAGGATACCTCCTCCGTATCCGACTTCCATTCCACCTTACGAAACGGCAGGTATCCCAGGGAATAGAGTACAAAGCACAAGACAAAATAGTGCTCAAACCGTGACATTTGTAAAAACCAACTCAAAGGGGGACATACCAAAAACCGTCACAAAACATGTGATACAAGCGAATGAAATATCATATATCCAAAACATGAATCAATACATGATACCTAAGCATTAGACCAAGTTTAAGAAGCATAATAAATAGGAAACATAGATACCTCTCCAAAACAACAAGTTTGGAAACTAACTAAAACAAGGGTTCACTTCAAACTGTCATAACTAGAGTTCTAGACATGAAAATACATAAATTTCAAGTGGAGGTGATAGCTTATCCTCTTACGGTTCCAACGAATGGTCACAAGCCCAAAACAAGCAAGTAACGAATGAGATATGATCATTCTACCAAAAAGGGTCAGTGCAGTGAAACTGCACAAGTCACGACCGTGACTTGTATTTCACGACCGTGAGATGTGTGACCAAATCACCCGAGAACCTTCAACATAAATTCAATCCTTTTATTTCCAATTCTCATAATTCATTTCTAATAACTATCAACAATCAATATTCATCATCAACAATCATCACATAACAACAATCATCATCAATAACATGAATCCAAAGCTTACTAATCGTATTCTAAATACGAGTTCTAACATATAAAGCATGTAAAACACGTAAATGATATCGAGTAACCCTTCACCGTTACCTTTACGCGTCTTTAATCGATTACTAAGCTTTCCTAGTAGTCTCCACCTACAATTAGGTAATAAAAGATGAATATATTTCACCTTGAGAAAGACGGATAACTTAAAAAGCGAGAAAGACGATGATTTTAATATCAAAACGGATAGAGGAAGGTAATAGGAGAAGAATGAGACGAACTTACGTGAATTCTATCAAGGAACGAAGGAGCTATGATGATTCAAAGATCGAAAATAAAGAGGGAGGGAAGGTTTTGATTGCTTAAGGAAGAAGAAATGTATTTGTGATTGTGTAGAATGAATATTAGGTTAAGGAGTATGAGGGAGTATAAGTAAAGGGTGAGTCGGAAAAGTCAAAGAAAGTCAAAGGCGGCTTAAAATTCAAGAAAAGTCAAAGACGACTTAAAATTCAAGAAAAGTCAAAGACGACTTAAAAGTCAAGAAAAGTCAAAGACGACTTAAAAATCAAGAAAAGTCAAAGACGACTTAAAAGTCAAGAAAAGTCAAACTCGCCTTAAGACGGGATTCTCATGGAATCTCGCGGAAATTCCAAATACGAACTCGGAAATTCTAAATT
The DNA here is from genome assembly GCA_022085475.1 of Heliosperma pusillum. Lineage (NCBI taxonomy): Eukaryota > Viridiplantae > Streptophyta > Magnoliopsida > Caryophyllales > Caryophyllaceae > Heliosperma > Heliosperma pusillum. The sequence goes on along the minus strand of JAIUZE010070876.1, from coordinate 15,113 downwards.
CGACTCGGAACATAAAATTCTAAATTAAAACTTAAATTTGCTGAAAGGTATCCGTAAAATATTTTCACGAGAAAAATAGGGTACATTTCCGGGTGTTACAACAACTCCAAATAAAACATTTTCTTTTGCATATATTCCATATAGTTTCATAAGTTTCTTATGTAAGAAAATCAAATTTTTAAAATTTCTAGGTACTTCCACTTCATAGATCATAATTTTTTGGTCTCGTCACTAGTCTAAGGATTCACCTAAGAACACTTTCTTTTGGTCTCCTCACTACTCTTGAGTCTAACCTAAGAACATTTTCTTTTGGTTTTCTCACTAGTTCCTAACTAGGTTTTCGTTGTGGCTTATTTTCTCCCACTCTATCTTTAAAAATACAATTATTTTCTTTAAAGATAGCCTTATGAGCCACAAACAATTTTGTACTCATACTCGTGAGGGAGGTAGAAGTATCACAACATGACCTTAAGTGATCTACCAAAGACTGCTTTGTAAAGACATTGAATCTTAGCTTTAATAAAGACTAGTTCTATAAGAGCTAAAGAGGTGAACTCATATTCATGTCATTTACTTTCTTTATAAGTGGTATGGCCAATTGGTTTGGTAGATTCCCTACTTTGAGTTCAATAACTCAATTTTGACTTAGCAATTGATCTTTCAAAGTGAGAATCGAATTCTTAGCTTTTTATTATAATGATCTAATCATCATTATACTTATATGATCAATTTGAGTCGATATAATTTCTGTTATTAGATCAAGTAGAGTATAATACAAGTTTTAGAATGATAAAGTTTCATAAACCGAGTGACTTGGGTTGAAAACCAAGTCACTAATATCCAATTACAACCAAAAGTTAATAAAAGGAAATAAACAAATTTCCATTGTCAAACAAGGAAATAAAGAGTTTCTAAAACAACGTCACAAAATACAACCCAAATAAGGACGACAACACAAAATAAGTCCAAGCTTCCTTATGTCTTCATCCATGGGGGGCTACTTTAGCTTCCCTTGAAGAATCTCTTTAGGCTTGCTTGTCATTGACCTTGTCCTTGCTTGGGTGCCCTAATTACAATTAAAAAGGGTAAGTATCACAACTTGTATCTATATACTAAAGTTTAGATCATAACATAAAAGATAGGGATGAAAATTTACCAACGGAAACAAATTTTCCGGCTTTGATATCTCCTAGATACTTTGGGCAATTCCTTTTCCAATGCCCTTCGCCATTACAATAATGGCACTTGTCCTTGTATGAGGCACCTTTCTTAGGCTTGAGTGAGTTATTCTTAATAGCTTTTCCTTTGCCTTTGTAGGTGGAGGGCGTCTTTCCCTTGCTTGCACCCTTTTTGAACTTCCCCTTACTCTTGTTATTGATGTGAAGTACATCCTTGGTGGTGCTAACATTTAGCCCCATGTCTCTCTCCACTTGCACAAGCATTTTCTGTAACTCGTGGAGAGAGGTTTGCATATTTTGCATATTGTAGTTTACCCTAAACAACACATATGCCTTGATTCTCCCCAAGGAATGTAGTACACGGTCAATTACGAGTTGTTCGGTAATGTCAACCCCTTGCACTTTAAGAATCTCGACATGCTCAATCAATTTGAGTATGTGAGGGCTAACCTTTTGGCCCTCTTTAAGATTCATGTCAAAAAACGCGGATGCCGTTTCATATTGAATGATTCTAGGAGCTTGTGAAAACATGGTCACAAGCTTGGCATAGATCTCATAGGCCGTGCTCATCTTTATGCCACTCCTTTGGAGATCGGCCTCCATAGAAAAGATCAAAATATTTTTGATCGCGGCGGCTTCCTTTTGGTAAGCCTCATAGGCTCGCCTTGCGGCGGCGGTTGACCTTTCGTTAGGTGTTTCAAGAGAGGCTTCGGTAAGGTAACGAAGCTTGTCGTCACCTTCCGCGGCCAAGCAGAGTTGCGCATTCCAATCGCCAAAATTTGTGCCATTCTTTTCTAACTTGCATCGATCCATAAAGGATCGAAGCCATGAGACATTCGTGGGAGTTGGAGCATTGGTGTTGGATGAACTAGCCATTGCGATTGAACAAAGTTAACTACAAATTTAAGACATAAAGGAAATGTCAACATTTATCATTTTAAATACTTGTAAACATTTTAAACAAGTTTCAACATTTAAATAGTGACCTCTACCCAACTATTATAAATGATTCCGAGATCCAAATTTATATCAACTTGGGCACGGTAAGCCGATTCATCCCTTATTAACATAATTCGGTGAATTAACTCTTTAATCGATTCTACATTAGAACTTTCGGTTGATAATATTACTTTAATATTTATCTTAAGGCCGGAACACATGTGGCTACGGTCGCGAATACTTCCGATGAGCTCAATCCAAATTTATAAATAATTACATTTATTACCCCACACCCAACGTAACAAGTTTAGCACTCCGGTGAGCCGAGCCTACTTCCTTGCGAAATTGGGATTCATGGGTTCTACATTTGGTAAGGCTTGATCTCAATTATTTATTATGAGAGGTCATGTCAATTTATAATCTATCATGTTAAAGTGAACTAAATCGATGAATTAATGATTATTTTAATTGACACGGTCGAATACTCGATAAATATGCATGTAATGTTATGGCGATTTGGCAATGCATGCAAACATATTATATAAAATGCAAGCATAATAATTAAACTCCTAGTATGGCCTTTCCTAGAATAGAAAATCATATATTCTATTACAAATTCGGAAACCAAATCCTTTGGTCCCTTGAACTTCATAAGCACGCCTCCCAAGGTCACCGACTCTCTCGGAACTCCTTTCCGAATGACACCGTCTTTGGGAAACTCCGGTTTTACAATTAGTTACAAAATATATAATAAAATTACAATAATTTCCTATTATACATTTGTAAAATAAAATCATACAATAAAAGTGATACGAGATCACAATAAATTACAACCGAATCAATATTCCCATACATTTCGGGCAATATCGATTAAAACTAAGGCCATACAAGGAAAAATACATAATTCCAAATTACATAAACCAAAATATGACATTCATAAATTGAAAATATGACATTCATAAATAAAAACTCAGCATTATAATATGTATAAATCATGCTCATGTTAAATGCCAAATCGCTCTATTTAACGGTTTATATCAAATATAACCCGACTTTACGGAAATGCGTGATAATAACACTTTAAAATCACAAAACAATACTTAAATCATATTTAAATCCAAGTTAATTATCCCAACTCATTTAGGCCTCAAAATTAGTCATTACTCAATTTTTGACAATAATTCAACTTGTTGTTATTTAATTGCTCATAATAAGACTTTTAAAATCATATTTTAATCAAATAAATCAAAATTTAATTATAATAATTTCAAAATTTGAATTTTAAATTTTTGTACATTCTAGAACATTTCCATGACACTCATAATGTCAAAATCATGGTTTAAAAATTTTGAATCGGTTTTTGAGAAAAGTGGTTGTGCTTTATCGGTTTTATCAAATAAAATACATAAAACATGCAAAAATTAATCATATTAAATTTTCAACTTAAGATCAGAAATTTGGGACATTTATGCAACCAGGAACAATTTTCTCTTGACATGAAAATTATTTTAGCTATATTTGCTAAATTAGTCACTACTTATGCCATTATTACATTAAAAATTCATAAATCATGATAGACAAATCACATTAATCTCAAAGTTTCCAGTCTAACAGAAAAAAAACGCATGTGACAACATACTAAATTTTCATGGTTAGATTCAAAGCGGAAGTAGTTTTAACCATTTGACCTTTATTTATTTCATTTTATCATATAAAATCATAAATCAGACGAAATAAATCCAATTCACACAAACTTTTACATACAGTAAGTAAAATGCATGTGTGATATTGAGTAAAAATTTCAAGGTCATAAGATAAGTCTAACTATTTTTAGCATTTTAAACATCATTTTACTCATTAAAATGTAATAAAAACACTAAAAATCATATTTGAGCACTATTAATTTCCGTAAATCATCAAAATGACCTAAAATCATATTACGACCAGAATATATTGACATGCAAATAACTTTGTGATTTTATCTTATAAAACACAAATTACTAGTTTTCTCTAAAGTTTCAATAACTCGAAAAAACTAAAAATCGATTATGCATGCAACAAACAAGGCTCTTGATACCGCTTGTAAGTTTCTTAAACTAGATATTAGACATTTCTAATATCATATTATTAATAGTTTACTCTTAAAATATATGGACCTTATGCATGCATAACAAAAGATAAGGAAAGAACAATTTCTTACATTGATTATGAAGTAATATGGGCACAATATTTGAACTCCTTTCAAATATTGTTCTTGAGCTATGAATATGAGGATGAATGCCAAGTTCTTAGTATAAGAACACTCCTATTAGTAGCACCCAAGACAACCCTTTTTATCACTACTAAAATACTACACTAGTATTATTAGTAGTAACCCTTTAAAATAAATCTAATAACTCTATTACTACACTAGTAATTTTATTAGAATAAGAACTCTAAATTATGTGAAAACTTCTTGAGTTTTAGAGTAAGAAAGTGATTTTAGAGAGAAGTAGTGATTGCATGCTTAATGAAATGAGATTGTATATGTAAATAAGAAGGAAATAATCCTTCTTATTGTTGTTGCTATGACCAGCCACCCCAACTCCACATGGGTGGGTGTTGTCCCTTTCAATTGTTCTTAACAAGAAAGGTTGAGTGTTGGTAATAAGTTTTGTTCATGATTATGTCTAATTCCTAATTAGAATATTACACAAAATAATCACCCTCCTTTTACACTACCAAAACCGGTGCACCCTACTTAAAATGGGTGTCCATTTTATTTTTGTAATTTGTCATTTGTCACAAATATGACATGTGACATGTAACATGTAATCTTTGATTATAAATGTACATTTAACTAATTTAAATACAATTTCATAACAAATAAATTAGACTTAACATTTTAAGTCACATTTTATAATTACATGTAAATAAAATGGGTCATCTCATATATGGTTAATATAATCTACAACAATTTGTAATTATAATTAACCAATTTTGCTTATCTGAAATGTTTCATAAACATAATGCATTCTTAGTAATATAACAATTAAGTTACTAAAATGAATCTTATTTAATCATATTACAATAAGATATATTTCTTACTTACAATATAAACTTGGTTCAATTTCAGGGATTAATTAATTTGTATCGCTATACAATTAATTAATGTACATGATTAGGGGATTATCCTTTAAGTGTGACCTCAAGGGATCAATTGATCACCACCGTCATACGACAGTAACGTCAAACTCAATTCAGCCAATCATTACCGATTTATGTTGACCAGTTGACTATAATATTCATCATCCCTTTGTATTCTTATTATTGAGATTTAGTTATGTGATCGCACTATTGTTGAGGACATTTACTCCAACACTAGGACCCGAATTTGCATGTTTTTGCCTTTCCTGGAGGCAATATTTGTCCCTTTCCTGAAGAAATAAGTGCCATTGGGGGATGAGACCCTGAAGATGCGTCAGCTATACCCCTTAGCTCTCAAGGGTATCAGAATAAATTCAGGGACCGTCTTGAGTTGACCAAGGCTGAGGTAGACCGTTATGTTACCTCGAAAGGTGTTCGTATGGATGATTTTGTTAATCGATTCATAAATAGGGTGGACCCTTCGATATCATATGTTGCGAGGCGCAGAGCCTTTGGATTTTGCCTTTTGCATTACTATATTTTGCAAGGCCATGTTAAGAAAGAGATGAGAGGGGACCCTCTTTTCTTGAATCTGGTAGAACAAATGGAGCTGCGCAAGAGCCCAACATGCCTTTGTCTAGGACAGATCATTCTTGGCCTGGATAATAGGAAGGCGAATCGAGAATTTCCATATTTGGGCAGTTCCATCAGCTTGCAAGTACGAATTCTTTCTTTTCTCTTTCTTTTTTTTCGTCTTTTTCTTTCTTTTCTTTTTTTCGTCTTTTTTTTTCTATTTTTTTCTATTTTTTTTTTTCGTCTTTTTTCGTTTTTTTCGTTTTTTTCGATTTTGACTTGTTCTTTTTCCTTGCTGCAGATATGGCTGATGGAACGACTGCGATTGATCGAGCACCCAGTTAATATGTTGAGATATCGTGCTCGATCAATTACTATGAGAACCAGGTTCTACATGGTGGACTTTTCTCGGATATGCAATTATTGGGAAAATAAGCTGGAAAAATGAAGGTGGTCTCTTGATTCGATGGATCGTGCCATGGTGGCATCTCAGGTTAGTTACTAGGGTGTCATCTTTGGATTCTACTCGGTTGGTTCGTCTTCCTGGGTTAGAATTTATGGTATGTATATTTTCGGAAAGACTATTGAGGCAAGTGGGCCTTAAATAGAAAATTCCGAGGCTTGATACCGTTCCCCAAACTGCCTTGGCTCATACTGTATAGTCTTGTCGAGAATGGGCCGCTAGATCGGTTCAGAGGAATATGTTGTATGAACCTGTTCCAGTTGGCTCACTATGGGTATCTCGCTCATACTTGCAGTGGAGAAAGGCTAGTACTACTTACGAACGTGAGAAATTGAGAAAACATGAGCGTATAGACTATAAAATCCGCGAGACGGCTAAAGAGAAAGAAAAGTATCTGACTGAGGGGAAGAAGAAGCTGGATTCCTAGTTGTTCATCCAGCGAAGAAACCGTGAAATATTCATGTCGTGAAGATGGTGATGGATAGGAATGGTAACACTAGATCGCGAGAAAGACCGTTGCTGATTAGGTCTGAGATAGCACAAGAGCGCCCGACTCGTGGCCGAGACAAAGAGAATGACAAGGGTGACAAAGGCAAGGGGAAGATGGAAGAATATCCTTAGTCACATTTTATTATTTAGTATTATTATTTTTTATTATTATTTTTTTGTAGTTGTAATAAATGGCGGAGTTTTTAGAATCCTAACCTTTGATGTTTCTGGTTTGAGCACTGATTTGAGCACCAAGTCCTCTCCTTTGATGTTTCTGGATTTAATCCGTTTGTTAAAGGCTCGTTTGATACGTGCTTAATATGTTTGTACATTATGTAAGGCACGCAGTCTTCGCTCGTCCAAGAGGACAAGTTCATCATATCTATCTCTTTTCTAGTCAGCTTCCGGAATTTCACTCTCCAAAAGAATTCGTAAAGATGGGATTTCTAGTTCTACTGGTTGGACGACTTCCATCCCGTAAGTTAAGTTGAAAGGAGTGGCCCCAGTGGGTTTCCAAACTGAAGTGCGATAGCCCCATAACGGAAAGGGTATTTTGCTTGGTCAATCGCGGTAATTGTCGATCATTTTCTTGAGGATCGTGACGACATTCTTATTAGCTGCCTCTACAGCGCCATTAGTCTGAGGTCTGTAAGGCGAGGAAAGGTAATGCTTGATTTTGTATTTAGCTAGCACTTGTTCAGTCTCAGCCTGGAAATGTGAGCCGTTATCACTGATGATTTTATGTGGGCAACCATATCGGCAGATAATATTGGTTTGTATGAACTTTGCCACATTTTTAGCGGTGAGACTAGTGTAGGATGCTGCCTCGACCCATTTGGTGAAGTAATCGTTAGCTACCAGAATGAAGCAGTGACCTCCTGTTCCAGCTAGGGTGATCTTTCCAATGATGTCAATTCCCCAAGAAGCAAATGGCCAAGAAGGTGTCACGGTGTAAAGCATCGAGAGAGGAACATGCTGCACATTCCCGAAGATTTGGCCATTATGGCAGTGTCTGACGTACTTAATACAATCTGACTTCATTGTCGTCCAGTAGTATCCTAGACGTGTGATTTTCTTTGCCATCATGGCTGTGAATGATCAAGGCAACGCAAGATGACACCCAGAGGTGTTCTTTTGTACAGTTCTCCTTGCATGAGGAGGTATTGAGAGGCTAATAGGCGTATAGCGTGTTCTCCCCTCTTATCTATTTCCGGTGGGGATGTGTCATTTAGTTTGATCTTTAGAATGGCTTGGAACCAGAGTTCCTCTGGGATTTCTTCTTCATTTTGTAAGTTGGTGCACATAGGCTGGTTCTGACGTCGTTCGATGCATAGAGGCATTTCGAATATGTTGTCTAGCATCTTAATCATAGCCGCAAGTTTTGCAAAAGCGTCTGCGAGCTGATTTTCTTCTCGAGGTAGATGTAGATAAGTGACTTGATCAAAGAACTGGGCGACTTGATCTAACCTAACCTGATAGGGTGATAGGCTTTTACTTCGAATTTTCCACGATCCTGTAACCTGGTTGATGATAAAAGGAGGAGTCTCCATGAACCCGAAGATTTTTAATGCCTTAATTGACTGCTGCTTGTACGCCAATGAGGCAAGCTTCTTATTCTGTCGGTTATTTGTCTCCTCGATGTCGAGTTTGACTGATAGCATGGTATGCTCACCTTTAGTAGAAATAAGCAATACCCCCACTCCAAATCCTCTTAAATTTGATGCACCATCAAAATAAAGGTCCCAGGAATCCACACAAGTCTGTAGTATGTCTTCGTTAGGAAATGACCACATGTCTAATGTCTGAGCATCGTTGATAGGGTTATCTGCAAAAAACTCAGCAACGGCGCGTCCTTTAATGACTTTTAGAGGTACATATTTGAGATCGAACTCTGAGAGCATTAATGTCCATCTTTCCAAACTTCCGTTGAGGATGGGTTTCTCAAAAACGTATTTGATGAGGTCCATTTTGGAGTACACCTTGACGGAGTAGTTAAGCATGTAGTGGCGTAACTTCTTTGTTGCCTACACAAGAGCGAGGCACGTCTTTTTGAGAGGTGTGTATTTACACTCATACTCTAAGAACTTATTACTAAGGTAGTAGATAGCCCTTTCTTCTTATCCGACGGTTTGCGCAAGCATAGCCCCTATGGCTATTTCTGTGACTGTGAATATAAACCAAGAGGTTGGTCTCGTTGAGGAGGCAAGAGCACTAGTGGCTTAGCCAATATCTCCTTAATTTTTTCAAATGCTTTTTGGCATCACACACTGTATGGTCTGTCTTCTTATGTTTTTTGAAAATAGGTTTGCACATCATAGTGAGTTTCGATATGAACCGGCTCACATATTGTACCTCCTTCTCTGTTTGGGGTTGCGGCATTTCGATTAAGGCTTTGATCTTGGATGGATCAATTTTTATTCCCCTCTAGCTGACGACATATCCCAGAAGTTTGCCTGACGTTACTCCAAATGCACATTTCTAAGGATTGAGTCTCATGTTGTACTTGCGCAATCAGAGGAAGAACTTGCGAAGGTTGTCGATGTGTCCCTTCCTGTCTTTGGATTTGACAATCATATTGTCTACGTATACCTATACTTCTTTATGCGTCATGTCTTGTAACAAAGTGGTAATGGTACGTTGATATGTGGCTCCGACATTAATTCGCTCAAATGGCATAACTGTGAAGCAATATGTGCCCCATTGAGTGACGAAAACTGTCTTATGTATATCTTCTTCGGCCATTTTTATCTGAGTATACTCGGCCTACCCATCCATGAAGGATAACAATGCATGATCTGCTGTATTATCTACCAATATGTCGATATGTGGTAGAGGAAAGTCGTCCTTGGGACTCGCTTTGTTCAAGTCTTTGAAATCAACACAAACCCGAATTCGCCCATCCTTTTTTGGGTATGGGAACTACGTTTAGCTACCCAGTCAGTGTAATGGGAAACTTTGATGAACCCGACTTTGAATTGCTTATCGACTTCTTCTTTGATCTTTAGAGCCCATTCAGTCCTCATCCGACGAAGCTTCTGTTTTACGGCTTTGACACCAGGTTTGATTAGAATTCGAAGCTCTGCAATACCTCTATCGATCCCTGACATGTCTTTGTAAGACCAAGCGAAAACGTCTTTAAACTCGTGCAGGAGGTCGACGAAACTGGCCCTTTCGATCGGGTTTAAGGTCGTCCATATCTTAAGTTCTCGGAGTTCTACTTTGGTCCCTACATCGATAGGTTAAGTATTCTCTATAACTGGTGCCCCTTCCCCCTCTTGTAGAATTTCTTTAATTATATAGGGAGGTAAATCGATTGAGTATGGGTTAGGATCATCCTCATTATCATCATAAATAGAATTGCATTCAGAAAAACACAAGGAGTAAGCAGAATCTGATTTATTCATATTAAATTTTAAAAATAGCTGAAACAAATAGGCCATATGTTCAACACTCAGTGGCGGGAAAGGAACAGCTGTTGGGACATTCCCCAAACTGCCGTTATTATTAGATGATATGCTAGGAGAAATAAAGGGATGGGGGTGACGACAGTAGGAGACTCTCTAGGAACTTCGCTAGACTCAGACTCTGACTCCTACTCTAGTTCCGACTCTAACTCGAATTCATTGTCTTCTGGTTCTCCTTTGCACATCTCTCCCTCTCCCGTAGTGACCTTGTAGATCTTCCCTTGGTTGTTGTTCCATTTGATCGACTTCGTCCATCCTTTCGGCTGACTTGAGCCAGCGTCAGTGATCAATGCTCTGGGGTTTAAATGATCTTCCTGAAGTATCATGGTAATGATGTAACACCCGGAAATGTACCCTATTTTTCTAGTAAAAATATTTTACGGTTACTTTCAGTGAATTATAGTTTTAATCGTAAATTTAATTTTCCGAGTCGAATTTAGAATTTCCGAGTTCGTATTTGGAGTTTCCGCGAGATTCCATGAGAATCCCGTCTTAAGGCGAGTTTGACTTTTATTGACTTTTTCCCTTATATTCCACTCATACTCCCTTAACCTATTTCATTCACTCAAACACCAAAAACCTTATTTCTTCCTTAAGCAAAACCAAACCCTTGCCTCCATAAACTTTCCGATCTTAAAATCATCGTAGCTCATTCGTTCTTTGCTTAAATTCACGTAAGTTCGTCTCATGTTATGGATGATGATTGTTATTATTTGATGATTGTTGATGATGAATATTGATTATTGATAATTATTAGAAGTGAATTATGAGAATTTGAATTGATTGGAATGATGTATGTTGCTCACGGGTGAAGAGGTGCTCCCAGCCGGGTGACCGGCCGCCGGTCTGCCCACCGGATGGGAACACATTGAACTTTGGAAATTTTGGAGTTTTTGTATAGGGGTGCTCCTGGCCGGTGTACCGGCCGCCGGTCCATCGACCGGCCTGGAACACATGCCCTGTTTTCTATGATTTTTGGATTTTGTCTTGTGGTCCGAGCCGGGGTACCGGCCGCCGGCCTCCTGACCGGCCTGGAACACGGCCGTGTTTTTCTCATATAATTTCTAAAACTCGTAATTTATAATAGTTCGTGTAACAACCCGAAATATACCCTATTTTTCTAGTGAAAATATTTACTAACACTTTTCAGTAGAACTTAAGTTTTTAAAATAGAATTTATTGTTTCGAGTCGTATTTTGAAATTCCGCGTTCGTATTTGGAATTTCTGAGAGATTTCATGAAAAGACCGGTTTTAGTCATCTTTGACTTTTCTTGACTTTTAAGTCGTCTTTGACTTTTCTTGACTTTTTGAACGTCGTCATTGGACTTTCATGACTTTTAAAGTCGTCCTAGAACTTTTCTTGACTTTTAAAGTCAGCTTCGACTTTTCTCAGACTTTGTCAAATTTGACTTCCTGTGAATTGTTCCCGGGACTCGCCTCATAAGTTGAGGACCGAAATTTTATGTAAAAAAATAATATTTTTGATTTATTTTTATTTAGATTTATTAAGATTTATCATAATTTAATATAATTATTTTGAATTTACTCGGAATTTAAAGAATAACGTTTACGGTTTTAACCGAACGTCATTTAACTATTCCCGAAGCATCGTAAAGCGCGCAACAAAATCGAAACTCGACTTTGGCATGAGTCACGCGCCCATGTCATCGTTTTCCACTCACGTTAGATATTTTAATTCTTTTGATTAAATTAATAAGAATATCTAAGATATTTTCAACTTTATCGATCAGTTAACGAAAATTAAGCAAATCGCTCAAAATCAGACCCGCTTTCTCTCCTATCCTCACGGTTTTTCTTCTCTCTTTGACCTTGATATTTTCTTTCTTTTCATTACAATAACATAATATCTTGATATTTAATTCAAATAACTTAATATCTAATTAATTACGGTAATATAATTATTATACCGGGTCAATTCCATAACAACAATTACAAAACCCAACTCACTATTTTGGCCTATATTTACACGGCACTCATCCACTCATTCCTACTCACAAACAACTTTTCATCTTGCAACAAATCAAATAAAGATCAAAATATCGCTTTCTTTAATCGTTCTTCGTGTTCTTCGCCGTTCATCATTTGTTCTTCATCGTTCTTGAGCAAAACCTTCATAAAATCTTCATTTCTTAATTAAATCCATCCTAACTTATAGTTCTAAGATCTCCTCCTCGCTCTCCATCTTCTAGTACGGTTTTATTTCAATTCCGTCAAGATCGTTTTCAACACTTTAATTATGGAAAATCATATTTTAAGTTCTCATAATGTTTTCTTGTCATTTCTTATAGGGGAAGATTTTGAAGACGAGTTTGGTGACTCGTATATCTTAGGAGAAGACAGAAGACGGGTTTCTTAGTTCTTAGTTCTTATTATTTTGGTGCTACTTGATTTTAGCTAGCTAAGGTAACGATTCCGAGTTACTCGACGGATAAATGTTACATAGCTTTGGTTTACTTTAGTTTTTGGTTCATCTTTAGTGTTTGTTCATATGATTATGGTTTTATGATTTTAGTTAGTAACATGATAAGTGGTTGATTTTATTATGTTGTAGGAAATTATGAATATGTTGGTGTCCTTGTTATATTTTTATGATTTCTTCATGATGATGATTGTTGCATGTTGGATGGTTAAATTGGATGTTTAAAATGGATGTTAGTAATTAAAAACATGTTAGAATTAATTGGAAATTGGGGTTGTTGCTTTGGTTGTGTGAACCGTGGAGGAGGGGCCAAACCGGACCAGACCAGCCGGTCCAGGCCGGTTCAGACCCGGTCTGGGCTGGTCCATGGTGGGTCCGGGTTTTGGTCTTTGGGGTGTGTCAATGTTTGATTGTTTAATTGTTGTTTTGACGGGTTTTAATTATGTTAAAGCATGCGGGAAATAATTAGAAACGGTTTTTAGTAAAACCGTTAAAAAGGCCAAAACAGCCATTTTGCCCAAAACAGGCCCGTGGGCCCATCCAGGCCATGTGGGGTCCGGCCCAACTCAGCCCGTGGGTCCCACTTTGGGACTTGTGACGGTTTTTGAGTTATCGTCATTTTTATCGCGTTTTGTAATAATTAGCAAGCGAGAAATATTAATAAGTAAAATATTTAATTAAAAAGGTTTTTCCATTAAATTATTATTTCTCACATGTTAGAAATTATAAGACGAGATCGTAGTTTAATTTAATATCCTTTTAGTCAAACGGGTTTTGGTATGATAGAATAATTCACATGTTAGGAGTCTTAATAAAATAACATGAAATGAATATGTTGATTTTATGTCTATGTGGAAAAGACTCTGTTTCTAGCCGGTTTGATCCAACGGGTTTGGTCAAACTAAGATCTAGTCAGCCCCGATTTGACTGATGACCCGTCGCGGGACTCGGGTCGGGGATTTGTCTTCAAGTAAAGTTTTATTTACTTATTGAATTAGCCTTAGTAGATATGAGGCGATATGATATTTGAATATGATTTAATTGCAAATAGTCACATGATAGGATGTTTTCCGTGACTGTTTAATTATATGGTTGGTGTCGTGTTGACTAACTGCCCATAGAGAATTATGAGAATATGGCGTCTTGACCATTCTAATTCTAAATGAGTAGCTTAGACCATGACATTGATAGGCAGGTACTGTCTTTAACGAGTATATGTTCACTTGTTGATAGCGTTTGTGTCTCGGCTTGGTGGGTTTATATCCAAGTCGGGGCATGGCTGCCTGATCCGTTTTGGGACTGGAGCAAGCTTAAGTACTAGCCATCTCTGCTTAGGGGGTCGCCTAGTAGAGTTTCTCATAGACGGTTATGTCATGGGACGGGGAACGGAATAGCTGTTGTCGCTAGGTCTGATCAGTCTAGGACTAGGATGTTTTCCTACCGTGTGGTATAGCCTCGAGTTACAGAAGTCGACTATTGACTGTCCTAAGAACTTATGCCTGTTTGTAGAAGTATTAGTCTTTCATGTTTGTATGATTCTATGAGTTCTAGAAGGTGAGATGCAAGCCGGCTAGGATTGATAGAGTTTGGATTACCGATTGTTAACTGATTCACATGATTACGTGTTGATTAGGGTTTGAGTGTATCACGGCCATGTTTCTGAGAGGAACCTCTGAGCTAGCATAACAGCTTCCCTACCTCGAGTTATAGTTTATTATCGGTTTCACATGATAGCTTTCACATGCTAGGTTATTTGTTAGTTATCTGTTTCATAACATGAAAAGCATATCATATATGTTAAAGTTTTGTATTTCCCATATACATTGCTTTTATGTTATTCATGTTTAATTAAACTCGACATTTCGTGGCTGGGAGAACTCGGAGTTACTCCCCACTGACTGTGGATTCCGTGTTTATATTTAATGCGGTCGAACAGGTGGTGATGCATATTTGGGGTACATTGACGAGCTAGCGAGCGAAGTATTTACCTTGGACCTATATTCGGTTCTTAGATTGTATATTATTATACACTCTTTTATTTCTGTATTTATACGGGAGATATGTATCCCGTCTTGTATAATTCTTATGGATAATATTAATGTTCTTTTGGAAGAATCCTTTTTATTTATGACACCTTCTTTATGTATTTAAATTAGTTTTTTTCTTTCCGCAAATTTGAGGGTGTCACAGTTGGTATCAGAGCATTTTTGCTCCCGACGCACGTTTGTGTACGCTTGCATAAATAACTTGACCTTAATAAATAATAAACTTGTGAGATAGAAGGGTAGGATGGGTAGATTAGGATTTATGTTGTAGTCTATTTGTTTATGCTAATTGCTAGGAGTAACTTAATTTGTTTTGTTTCTCATGAAGACGGTTGGACCTCGTGTAGAAGAGATCGTTGTTGCTGCCAACCGGGTCCCTCCTCATAAAGAAGACA
>JAIUZE010070875.1:0-25090 GCA_022085475.1 Heliosperma pusillum | reverse complement strand
AAAAACCTTTTTAATTAAATATTTTACTTATTAATATTTCTCGCTTGCTAATTATTACAAAACGCGATAAAAATGCCGATAACTCAAAAACCGTCACAAGTCCCAAAGTGGGACCCACGGGCTGAGTTGGGCCGGACCCCACATGGGCCTGGACTGGGCCCACGGCTGTTTTGGCTAAAAATGGGCTGTTTTGATTTAATTTTTCTAAAACCGCTTTCTAATATTTTCCCGCATGCTTAACATAATTAAAACCCGTCAAAACAACAATTAAACAATCAAACATCGACACAACCTAAAGACCAAAACCCGGACCCACCATGGACCAACCCAGACCGGGTCTGCACCGGCCTGGACCGGTCTGGTTTGGTCCGGTTTAGTGCCACCAATTCGGCCACCACCACTACAACAACACCAAATTGTTTCTAACATGTTTTAATTAATCAACACCCATTTTAACAACCAATTTAACCATCCATCATACAAAAATCATTATTATGAAAAATCAGCCAAATTCACCAAGAACACTAACATATGAGAAATTTCCTAAACAACATAAAAATCATAACTTAATAAAAATCATCAAAATTCATCAACATGATAAAAACAACCCCTTATCATATTACTACTAAAAATCCACTAATCATAAAAACATGAACCAAAAACAAAGATAAACCAAAATCAAAAGAAAACCAACAAAACTAAAGGCTATGTTACTAACTTAAAATCCTAAATAACCATAACATGAACAAAACACCTAAAGCCAATAAAACTAAATGAAAACCAAAGCTATGTAACATATATCGCTTCGAGTAAAATCGGAATCGTTACCATTAGCTTTAGAAAAATCAAGTAGCACCAAAATAAGAAGTATAAACTTAAGAAACCCTTCTACTAATCTTCACCCAAAATATACGAGTCTCCAAACTAGTCTTCAAAATCTTCCCCTATAAGAAAAGACAAGAAAAACATTATTAGAACTTAAAATATGATTTTCCATAATTAAAGTGTTGAAAACGATTTTGTCGGAATTGAAATAACACCGTACGTGAAGATGGGGAGCGAAGAGGAGAGTCTAGAAATATAAGTTAGGACGGATTTAATTAAGAAATGAAGATTTTATGAAGGTTTTGCTCAAGAACGATGATGAACAATTGAAGAACACGAAGAACAAATGAAGAACGATTAAAGAAAGCGATATTTGGATCTTTATTTGATTTGTTGAAAAATGAAAAGTTGTTAGTGAGTGGAGTGTTGTGTGAGCCGTGTAAATATAGGCCAAGATGGATGTGGGGTTTTTGAAATTATTGTTACGGAATTGACTCGCGATTAATAATTATTTTACGGTAATCGATTAAATATAATTAACGATAAAGTTAATTATACTAAATATCAAGATATTATGTTATTAAAAGGAAAAGAAAGAAAATATCAAGGTCAAAGAGAGGACAAAGGAGACGTGAGAAATGAAGACAAATCGGGTCTGTTTTTAAGCGATTGCGGAATTTAAGTTGACAGACCGATAAAGTTACAAATATCTTAGATATTATTATTCGTTTAATCATATTAATTAAAAGATCTAACATGAGTGAAAAATAGGTGACATGGGGCGTGTGAAATGGGTGGGAATCGGGGCTGATTTTGAGCGATTTGCGTAATTTAAACGGACGGATCGATAAAGCTACAAATATCTTAGATATTTGTATTAGTTTAATCGAAACAATTAAAATATCAAGTCGAGTGGAAAACGATGAACATGGCGGCGTGACTCATGCCAATAGTCGATTTCGAGTTTGGTACGGGTTTACGATGAGTCGGGAATAGTTAAATGACGTTCGGTTTAAAACCGTAAAAGTTATTCTTTAAATTACAAATAAATTCAAAATAATTATATTAAATTATGATAAATCATAATAAATCTAAATAAAAGTAAATCAAAAATATTATTTTTTTAAATAAAATTTCGGTCTTCATACTTATGAGACGAGTCGGGAAAAGTCAACGGAAGTCAAAGTTGAATGAAAAGTCGAGAAAAGTCGAAGATGACTTAAAAGTCAAGAAAAGTTTAGGACGACTTAAAAGTCAAGAAAAAGTCAATGACGACTTTAAAAAGTCAAGGAAAAGTCAAAGACGACTTAAAAGTCAAGAAAAGTCAAAGATGACTAAAAAACGGTCTTTTCATGGAATCCCTCAAAAATTCCAAATACGAACGCGGAATTTCAAAATAAGACTCGAAACAAAAATTCCTATTTTAAAAACTTAAGTTCTACTGAAAAGTGTTCGTAAATATTTTTACTAGAAAAATCGGGTATATTTCGGGTTGTTACACTACTCTCTTTACTTTTCGTTATTTCGTTACTTGCGCTTACTTTGATTAATTATTTAGTTGATTTTAATTCATAAGATCAAATAATTAATTACATATCATTTAAATCGAAAAAGTGGGGCTAGTTTTTAATACTCAATTCACCCCCCCCTCCCCCCTCTTTCGTATTCGATCAATAGACTCTACAATTGGTATCAGAGCCTCGTGCTCTTGATTGCCTTACAGCAAGGAGTCTGATCCATTTATCCTTTTATTTTTATTTATTTTCCGCTGCATTTAATTTTATTTTAATGGATTCCAAACATCTGAAGTGTCCCGTATTCGATGGGAAGAACTACAGTTTATGGAAAAATATGATGACCCATTTCATAAAAGGTAACGATTGGGAGTGTTGGCTAATCATTAAGAATGACTCTAATAAGAACATGCTTGGATCGTTTAATGACACTCGCGTCGAAAAGAAAGAAGATGACTATGTTGAGGCAGATTATAAGAAAGCTGAGAAAAATTCAAAAGCTATCACCCTGTTGCAAAACGGCATGACTTATACTGAATTTGACCGTTTCTCATCTAGTTCTACTGCCAAGGAAATATGGGATGGTCTAGAGTTAGCCTATGAGGGGACAACTGTTGTCAAAAAGCAATGTATTGCATTATTGATGCGAAAATACGAACTGTTCTCAATGGAACAAAATGAATCGCTTGACAGCATGTCCACTCGCTTCTCTAGCATCATTAATGAATTGAAAAATCTTGATAAAACTTTTGACTCCGAGGAAATTGCCAGGAAGATCCTTAGAAGTCTATCTAAACGATGGAGACCTAAGGTGACGGTAATTGAGGAATGTAAAGATCTATCTAACCTATCTTACCAAGAGCTACTCGGAACCTTAATGGCTCACGAGATTACTCTTGATGAGGATGAGGCAAACGATAGTAATAGCAAGAAAGTGGCTTTACAAGCCGAATCTAGTGAAAGACAAGATTCGGATCTTGAAGATGAAACAGTGTTATTTGCTAGACGTTTTAAGAAAAAATTCTTTAATAAACCACAAGGGAAAACGTTTAACAATAACACTAACAAATCTTAAAAGAAGCCAATTGAGTCAAAAGGGTCTCTTTCAAGTCGTGGTTGCTTCAAAAGTGGGGATAATGATCACATGATCAAGGATTGCCCCACATGGAAGAAAATCAAAGACAAAAATCAACGAGACAAAACCAAGAAGGAATTCAAGCAAGTTATGATGGCTTACTGCTGGGGAGATGTGACAACCCTCGCGAATGCGGAAATAAAACATAACAAGCATGTGATTTAAATAGCGGAAATACGGTGTTTTTAAAACTTTTTACATGCAAATAGAAAATACGAGGAGTGTCAAATATTACAAACCAAAGTATGAAATACTACAACAAGAGACGTAGTCTCTCAAAATGTTATCCAACAACAAAGTAATTAGCAACTAGCTAAACAACGTCTAGAGGAGTTTTATCCAGGGACGACGCCCGCTAGCTCACACCCGAACCCAAAATATCACAAGCAAAAAGCCATCCAATCAAGCAACCTGTTCATCCATGAAAAACATGAACGCCACAGTCAGTGGGGAGTAACTCCGGGTTCTCCCAGCCATATCACATTAAACGTACATAAAAGGAAATACAAAAGTAGAAACATGCATATATAGATATACATGTGAAATACGATAAGGATAAATAGGCAATTAATATATAAAGATAAGAGCATATGAAGTACAAATCCGAATCCATCATATTATACAAAGACTCGGGGAAGACACTCTTAGGCAACCATTGTAACAACCCGAAAAGTACCCAATTTTTCTAGTAAAAATATTTACTAACACTTTTCAGTAGAACTTAAGTTTTTAAAATAGAAATTTTTGTTCCGAGTCTTATTTTGAAATTCCGCGTTCGTATTTGGAATTTCTGAGAGATTTCATGAAAAGACTGTTTTTAGTCATCTTTGACTTTTCTTGACTTTTAAGTCGTCTTTGACTTTCCTTGACTTTTTAAAGTCGTCATTGACTTTTTCTTGACTTTTAAGTCGTCATAAACTTTTCTTGACTTTTAAGTCATTTTTGACTTTTCTCGACTTTTAGTCGACTTTGACTTCCGTTGACTTTTCCCGACTCGCCTCATAGTTTGAAGACCGAAATTTTATTTAAAAAAATAATATTTTTGATTTATTTTTATTAAGATTTATTATGATTTATCATAATTTAATATAATTATTTTGAATTTATTTGGAATTTAAAGAATAACTTTTACGGTTTTTAACCGAACATCATTTAACTATTCTCGAGTCATCGTAAATCCCGTAACAAATTCGAAACTCGACTTTGGCATGAGTCACACGCGCGTGTCATCTTTTTCCACTCACAATTAGATATTCTAATTGTTTTGATTAAACTAATAATAATATCTAGATATTTATTCACTTTATCGATCCGTCAGTTTAAATTACGCAAATCGATAAATCAGACCCGATTGCTCACCAAACCACACGGTTTTCCCTCCTCTCTTAGACCTTGATATTTTCTTTCTTTTCATTACAATAACATAATATCTTGATATTTAATTCAATTAACTTAATATCTAATTAATTACGGTAATATAATTATTATACCGAGTCAATTCCATAACAGCAATTTCAAAACCCAACTCACTATTTTGCTCTATATTACACGGCACTCCAACTCCCACTTTACTGACTAACAACTTTTCATTTTACAACAAATCAATTTAAGATCAAATAAATCGTTCTTCATCGTTCTTGAACGTTCTTCGTCGTTCTTCATCCGTTCTTCGTCGTTCTTGAGCAAAATCCTCATAAAATCTTCATTTCTTATTTAAATCCGTCCTAACTTATATTTCTAGAATCTCCTCTTCGCTCTCCATCTTCAAGTACGTTTTATTTCCAATTCCGACAAAATCGTTTTCAACACTTTAATTATGGAAAATCTATTTTTACTTCTAATAATGTTTTTCTTGTCATTTCTTATAGGGGAAGATTTTGAAGACGAGTTTGGTGACTCGTATATATTAGGGAAGATTAGAAGACGGGTTTCTTAGTTTATACTTCTTATTTTGGTGCTAATTGATTTTTCTAGCTAAGGTAACGATTCCGAGTTACTCGACGAATATATGTTACATAGTCTTTGTTTCTTTGGTTTTTGTTTAGTGTTCTTGACATATTTGATGATTGTTCATAATCATGATTTTTTGTATGCATGATGGATGAATTGGATGTTTAAAATGGATGTTGTTAATTAAAAGCATGTTGGAAATAATTTGGTGTTTGTGGTTGGGGAAAACCGTGTAGGGTGGCTGTTTTGGGGCTGGAAACCGGTCCAAACCAGGCGGTCCAGGCCGGTTCAGACCCGGTCTGGGTTGGTCCATGGTGGGTCCGGGTTTTGGTCTTTGGGTTGTGTCGATGTTTAATTGTTATGTTGTTGTTTTGACGGGTTTTAATTACGTTAAAGCATGCGGGAAATATTAGGAAACGGTTTTTAGTTAAGTTGATAAAAAGCCAAAACAGCCCAGAACAGGCCGTGGGGCCCAGTCCAGGCCGTGTCAAGTTGGCCCAAAATCAGCCGTGGGTCCCACCTTGGGACTTGTGACGGTTTGTGAGTTATCGTTATTTTTATCGCGTTTTGTAATAATTAGCAAGTGAGAAATATTAATAAGTAAAATATTAATTAAAAAGGTTTTTCATAAAATTACTATTTCTCACATGTTAGAAATTATAATACGAGATGGTAGTTTAAATTGATATCCGTTAAGTTAAACGGGTGTTCGTATGATTTTAATAATTCACATTTTAGAAATAGAAGGAAATAACATGAAATGAATGTGATATTCTTATGTTCAAGCCTCGAGGGCTAAGACTCTGTTTCTAGCCGGTTTGACCAAACGGGTTTGGTCAAACTAAGATCTAGTCAGCCCCGTTTTGACTGATGACCCGTCGCGGGACTCGGGTCGGGGATTTGTCTTCAGGTAAGGTTTTATTTAATGAATGAAGGAATGAGCCTTAGTAGATATGAGGCGATATGATATTTGAATATGATTTATATGCAATTAGTCACATGATAGGAAGTTTTTCCCGTGACTGTTTAATTGTATGATATATGTCGTGTTGACTAAGTACCCATAGATAATTATGAGTATATGGCGTCTTGACCATTCTAATTCTAAATGAGTATCTTGGACCATGACATTGATAGGCCCGTACTATCTTTAACGAGCATATGGAGTTTGCGGCTTGATAGCTTTTGTGTTCCCGGCTTGATGGATCTTCAAGTCGGGGCATGGCTGCCATGGTTTCCACTTTGGGAAATGGAGTCAGCTTTAGTACTAGCCAACCCCTTTGATGGATCTTCTTAGGGTGTACTCATGTGATTGTATCATGGGTCTTGGATGCGATGGATCTTCGCATTTCTCTGGGTCTGCGCAGTCTAGGTTTAGGGTGGAGTCGTATCTTGGACATGTTTCTGAGAGGAACCTCTGAGCTAAGATATGTGCTTTGGATCTGGGCCATGTTATTAGTGTAACCGCTGAGCCTAGATGTGTGCTTGGTATTTGGGCCATGTTACTAGAGTGACCGCTGAGCCTAAATATTAAAGTATATCCTACCTCGTGGTATAGACTCGAGTTACAGAGTCTTCTATTGACTGTGCTAAGAATTATGCCTGTTTGTAGAAGTATTGGTCTTTCATGTTTGTATGATTCTATGAAAATTAGAAGGTGAGATGCAAGCCGGCTAAGGTTGATAGAGTTTGGATTACCGATTGTTAACTGATTCACATGATTACGTGTTGATTAGGGTTTGAGTGTATCACGGCCATGTTTCTGAGAGGAACCTCTGAGCTAGCATACCAGCTTCCCTACCTCGAGTTATAGTTTATTATCGGTTTCACATGATAGCTTTCAAATGCTAGGTTATTTGTTAGTTATCTGTTTCATAACATGAAAAGCATATCATATATGTTAAAGTTTTGTATTGTTCATATACATTGCTTTTATGTTATTCATGTTTTATTAAACTCGACATTTCGTGGCTGGGAGGACTCGGAGTTACTCCCCACTGACTGTGGCTTCCGTGTTTATATTTAATGCGGTCGAACAGGTGGTGATGCATACTTTGGGTACATTGACGAGCTAGCGAGCGAAGTATTTACCTTGGACCTATATTCGGTTCTTAGATTGTATATTATTATACACTCTTTTATTTCCGTATTTATACGGGAGATATGTCTCCCGTCTTGTATAATTCTTATGTATAATATTAATTTGCTTTTGTAATGAACCTTTTTATTTATGACACCCTTCGTTATGTATTTAAATTATTTTTTTTTTTTCTTTCCTCAAATTTGAGGGTGTCACATAAACGATCTGGAGAATCTTGAACAAGAGGAGGTTTCTAGTTCATCATCATCACCACCACCCTCACCACCTAGGAGAATGGTGAAACTTTCCGATCATTCCAAGCCCACCGTAGCTATGCTTCCGGCCGGTATCACCACCACTCAAATTACCGCTGCGGAATTCGAGATCAAACCAGCTTTCATTACCCTTGTGGAGAGGAAGCAATTTGGGGGAAGTCCTTTGGAGGATCCCAATTTGCATGTGCAAAACTTTTGTGACTATTGCTCCATGATTCGCCAAACGGGTGTCACTCAAGCCCAAATTAGGGAAATACTTTTCCCTTTTTCTTTGAAGGGGAAGGCAAAACTTTGGATCAATAGCCTTGATCGTGCCACCATGGGAGTGACAAATTGGGAGACATTGGCTCTTGCTTTCTATCAAAAGTTTTTTCCACCCGAGAAAACTCAAACTTTGAGGAGCCAAATCACGGGATTCCGTCAACAAGCTCTTGAGAGCTTATCTGAAGCTTGGGAGAGGTACAAGGAGCTCCAAAGGCAATGCCCACACCATGGGTTGGATGCTTGGTTCCTTGCCATAACATTCTACAATGGGTGTTGTGTCGAATCCCGAAGAATTCTTGATTCCGCCAACAATGGGCGTTTTCAAGAGATTGACACGGATATTGCTCATGCCACCATTGAATCTATGGCGATCCACGATGCCCAATATGTTAATTCCCGGAGTTTACCCATCCAAGGAGGAGAGGGAGTTGCCGACACTAGCATCTTGAAGAATCAAATCCTTTTGCTCCAAGAAAAGTTGGAGGCTCAACAAGCGGTTCATCAACTCAATGTCGTGTCTTCTACTAGTCAAATTGTTGTTTGCGAAAGTTGTGAAGGTGCGGGTCATTACTCTAATGTGTGCCAAGCCACTATGGAAGAGGTATGTGCTTTTCAAACTTTTAAACAAAGTTCTTATCCACCGGGTACCTTTTCCAATACTTACAACCCAAACACAAAATTCCACCCCAACTTGTCCTACAAAAGCAACAATGTGCTCAATCCTCAACCCCAACAAAATTTTGTGCCTGAAACTCAAAAAAATGCCTATGTCCCACAACAAAGATTCAATTATCCACCGGGTTATCAAAGTCAAAAGTACCAACAAAGACCACCAATCCAAAACTCCCACCCAACCCAAGTTCCACCACCCCCAAAGGCCTAACAACACTATCAAGAACTCAAGTTCTTAGTAGTGCAATTGGCTAAGACTCAATCGGACATGTTGGCTCAATTCCAAAAAAATGATCAAAGCCATGGTTCCGCAATCAAAATGCTAGAGCAACAAATGGCTCAACTAGCCACTTCTAGCTCTCAAAGAAGACCGAGTCAATTACCAGCTCAAGGTGAGCAACCACATGATACTCTCAATACTATCACCTTGAGAAGTGCTACAAAGTATGACGAGCCACCCATGCCCAAAGACGATGAGGAGGTGCTTCTTGAGTTAGAGGTTTCCCCTAGTGGTAAGAAGGATGAGGTTATGCCCGAGAAAGTGGATGATCCTATTGTGGTTGAGCAAGCCAAAGATGTGGAGGTTGCTCCTCCAAAGAAGGTTGTTGAGACAAAGGAGCCGGAAAAAGTCAAAGTGCCTTTCCCTCATAGATTGGCAAAGCATCACAAGAATACCCAATTCGGTAAATTCATGGAAGTTGTGAAGAACCTCCAGGTAACTGTTCCTTTTACCGAATTAATCACTCAAATTCCGTCTTACACTAAGTTCATGAAAGACATTTTAACTAAGAAGAGGACTTTTGACGAAGTTGAAACTATAGCCTTCACCGCCGAGTGTAGTGCTCTTTTGCAAAACAAGTCTCCTCCTAAGTTAAAAGATCCCGGTAGTGTTTCCATTCCATGCACAATTGGTACCTATCAAATTGATAAAGCTTTATGTGATTTAGGTGCTAGTTTAAGTGTCATTCCTTACTCTATTTGTGCTAAGCTTAATATGAGAGTCTTGAAATGTACTAGTGTCACTTTGCAAATGGCGGATCGTTCTATAAAATGCCCTTTGGGAGTTTTGGAGGATGTTCCCGTCAAAGTTGGTAAATTCTTCATTCCGGTTGATTTTATTGTTCTTGACATGGCCGAAGATGCCCAAATCCCAATCATTTTGGGAAGACCCTTTTTGCATACCGCGGGCGCGGTAATTGATGTCAAGAATGGTAAAATTACATTGGAAGTGGGTGACGATACGGTCACATACAATTTGAATTTTGCCATGAAGAGTCCGATGTTAGAAGAGTCGTGCTTTTCTATTGATGTTTTGGATGTTGTTGACCTTGTTATAGATGACTCTATTTCTCGGTCTTTGGTTAAAGACCCATTGGAGGCACTCTTGCTATTAGAATCGTTTGCAAGTGATCATGAGATTGGCAATGAGGAGATGGATGCTTTAGAGAATGAATTGGATGGAGAAGATTTATCATTGGAGGAGAGCTCACACTTTATAGGTTTGGTTTCTACACCTCAAGACCTTGAGGTACAAAAACCCGAGCTTAAACTCCTCCCTTCTAATTTGAAGTATGCTTTTCTAGATGATGAGGAAATGTGTCCGGTAATTGTTTGTGCTAATTTGAGTGAGAGTCAATTGTCTTCTTTGCTTTGTGTTTTAAAAACACACAAGAAAGCTATTGGCTATAAATTAGATGATTTAAAGGGCATAAGCCCCGAGTTTTGCATGCATAAAATCCATCTAGAGGAAGATCATAAACCATGTGTCCAAGGTCAAAGACGACTAAATCCTAACATGCAAGAAGTGGTTAAAAAAGAAGTGATTAAATTGTTAGATGCGGGAATTATTTATGCAATTTCCGATTCCAAATGGGTGAGTCCGGTCCAAGTGGTTCCTAAGAAAGGAGGAACCACCGTAGTAAAAAATGATAAAAATGAACTTATTCCGACTAGGATTGTAACGGGTTGGAGAATGTGTATTGACTATGGGAGATTGAATTTGGCCACCAAGAAAGATCACTACCCTTTACCTTTTATTGACCAAATGTTGGAGCGGTTGGCATGTCATAAGTATTTTTGCTATCTTGATGGATATTCTGGGTTCTTTCAAATACCCATTCACCCGGATGACCAAGAGATGACCACGTTTACTTGTCCCTATGGTACATTTGCTTACCGTAGAATGCCTTTCGGTCTTTGTAATGTCCCCGCCACTTTCCAATGTTGCATGATAAGCATTTTCTCCGACTTTATCGAGTCTATCATGAAAGTGTTTATGGATGATTTTAGTGTTTATGATTCTTCATTTGATGCTTGTTTGGCTAACTTGTCTAAAGTGTTGAAGCGTTGTGAAGAGGTTGACTTGGTATTGAATTGGGAAAAGTGCCACTTCATGGTCAATGAAGGGGTGGTACTTGGTCATATTGTCTCGGAAAGAGGAATTGAAGTGGATCGTGCTAAGGTCCAAGTTGTTGAGCAATTACCCCCACTGGTAAATGTCAAGGGAGTAAGGAGTTTTTTAGGCCATGCGGGTTTCTACCGCCATTTTATTAAAGATTTTTCTAAGATTGCCAAACCCCTTACGGAGCTTCTTTTAAAAGATGCTCCCTTTGTGTTTACTAATGATTGTCTTGAGTCTTTTACTAGGATCAAGAAGGCTTTGATTTCCGCACCTATCATCCAATCACCGGATTGGAACTTACCATTTGAGCTCATGTGTGATGCTAGTGACTATGCGGTAGGTGCCGTGCTAGGACAAAGGAAGGACAAGGTTCTCCATGCTATCTACTATGCTAGCAAAACCTTGGACGCGGCTCAAATCAACTATGCCACCACGGAGAAGGAGCTACTTGCCATTGTCTATGCCTTAGACAAGTTTCGCTCTTACTTGATTGGTTCCAAAGTCATTATTCATACCGATCATGCCGCTCTAAAGCATCTCCTAGACAAACAAGAAGCTAAGCCGAGGTTGATATGATGGATCTTGCTCTTGCAAGAATTTGATCTTGAGATTAAAGACGAGAAGGGGGCCGAAAATGTTGTTGCCGATCACTTATCCTGCTTGAGGTTTGATGATGGAGGTATTGATATACCTATTGATGATTCCTTCGCCGATGATGCTCTAATGATGTTGGAAGCCAATACTCCTTGGTATGCCGACATAGCCAACTTTCTAGTTGGAAAGGAATTGCCACCTAGCCTATCATATCAACAAAGGAAGAAGTTCCTATACGATGCGAAGTTCTTCCAAGGAATGATCCATATCTATTCAAACATTGCTCCGATGGGCTATTTCGGAGGTGTATCCCACATTGGGATGTGAAAGGGGTGCTAGAAGGGTGCCATTCTTCTCCTTATGGTGGTCACCATGGACCATCCAAGACCGTTGCAAAGGTCTTGCAATCCAGTTTCTATTGGCCAACTATGTTTCAAGATGCTAAAGCTTTCGTTACGGCTTGCGATGCATGCCAAAGAACGGGTTCTATATCAAGGAAGCATGAGATGCCTTTGAATGGTATCATGGAAGTTGAGGTATTCGATGTTTGGGGGATTGATTATCAAGGACCGTTTCCTTCCTCAAAAGAGAATCGGTATATTTTGGTTGTCGTCGATTATGTCTCTAAATGGGTCGAGGCAATAGCTACTCCAACAAATGATGCTCGTGCCATGGTTAAATTATTCAAGAAGATCATATTTCTGAGGTTTGGGGTCCCAAGAGAGGTCATTAGTGACCGTGGTACTCACTTTGGTGAGAAATAACTTGATACTTTATTGGAGAAATATGGGGACTATCATAGAAGAGGCTTGGCTTATCATCCACAAACTAGTGTCCAAGTGGAGGTTTCTAACCGTGAGCTCAAGTCCATATATAAGAAAGTTGTTGCCAAGTCACGAAAGGATTGGAGCATGAAGCTTGATGATACCTTGTGGGTCTACCGTACCGCATATAAGACACCTATTGGTACTTCACCGTATAGGTTGGTCTATGGAAAGGCGTGCCATCTCCCCATTGAGATAAAACATAAAGCTTATTGGGCAATCAAGGAGCTCAACATGGATTCCAAGTTGAGTGGTGAAAAGCGGATGTTACAATTGAATGCACTTGATGAGTTTCGTTTACAAGCTTATGAGAGCTCCCGTCTTTACAAGGAGAAAACAAAGAGATGGCATGATAAGAGGATTTTGAAGAAGGAGTTTCAAATCGGTGATAAGGTGTTGCTTTTTAATTCCCGACTCAAGCTATTTCCGGGAAAATTACGATCGCGGTGGTCCGGGCCATATACCGTCACAAATGTCAACAAGTTTGGTTCCGTTGAAGTGATGACCACTAATGGCGAAAAATTCAAAGTCAATGGCCATCGTTTGAAGGTCTACCATGAGAATGCGATCGTTGGGATAATCGAGGGAGTTCGCATAGACACTTGAACCGACTCGAACTTCATACGTCGTGCGGGACGTTAAACCAGCGCTTCTTGGGAGGCAACCCAAGCTTTTATTTGCTTTCATTTTAGTTTCTTTATTTTCTTATTTTTCGTAATTTCTCGTTTTTTAGACTTAACTAGACTTGATGATGTTTCTTTTTGATTTTTAGGTGAAAAAATGAAGACGAGAAGAGTCGATGAGGAAAATAACGCATCCCCAAGCATAGAAACCCGTTCGGGGAATTAATACAACAAAACACGGGAAAAAAGTCAGGAACTTACAGGGGCCAAACCCCGATCGGGGTTCCCACGCCCCGATCGGGGTTTCAATATTCTAGGCGTCTGACTTTTATTCTATTTTGTACGCAATTTCACATTTCAGCATTCGTCACAAACCACCCGACGGTACTCATTCTTCTTCTATTTTTCTTCATTTTCTCACTTAAACTCCAAGGAAACATCAATTCCTTCATTGATTTGCAAGAATCATTCACTCATCACCATCATCAAGTAAGTTTTGCCTTTCTTTATCTCTAATTTCATCCATTTCAATCAATTTAATCAAGTTT
Organism: Heliosperma pusillum; assembly: GCA_022085475.1. Taxonomy (NCBI): domain Eukaryota; kingdom Viridiplantae; phylum Streptophyta; class Magnoliopsida; order Caryophyllales; family Caryophyllaceae; genus Heliosperma; species Heliosperma pusillum. The sequence goes on along the minus strand of JAIUZE010070875.1, from coordinate 11,385 downwards.
ATCAAACCCTAACTCAAATTGGGGGAAATTGATTTTTTGCTTCATTATGCTAAAAATTGATTGTCTTGTGCTCTATTAATGTTTTTAGGATGAATTAGCTTACTAGTTTGTTCTATTATTGTTATTTGGATGGATTTTAGAAGCTTTAGGATGAAATTTTGTCTTAAAATTTCGTCTTAAAATTTCTGAAAAATGGCACCTAGAAAAGCTCCTACCCAAGGTGTTTCAAAGAGAAAAAGAGGTGATGCGGAATCATCCCGAGCTGCGGAGGATGTTGAAATGCCCGATGTACCGGAATGGCATGATGATGATTATCCCCGACTGGTCTTTAGTGATAAAAAACAATGGGATAATTGGGTCCTCTTACGCTCCAAAGGTATGAAAGAAACTAAGTTTATCAATCACGCTTCTTTGAAAAGAATCGGAATTGATAAACATGTTAAGGCTTTATTTAAAAATCTTGGTATGATAGCTTGTTACAAAATGGATTATCTAACCTTTCCCGAACTCACACTTGAGTTTTTGAGTTCCTTCGAGTTTTATAAATCAAAACGTGAAGGGTTTGTCCATTTTGTATCATTCCGATTGTTTAATAATGCATATAGTTTGGATTTCTCGGACTTTGCTAAGATTTTTGCTTTACGATGTGAGGGATTGTGTAATGAATCACCCAAAGATTACCTACCCGAATTGACTTGGGCATCCATTTCTCACTACTCATTCACTGGTTGGGACCATACCCCGCATCAATATAACCATTACCCCGAAATTCGCATTTGGCAACGATTTATGGGGTGGACTTTCTTTGGGAGGAATGAGCCTCACTCGGTCAGGAGTATCGAGATTGAAATTTTAGGTGCCTTTCTTAATGTAAATGGTGATGCCAAATGGGAAATGAATATTCCTTATGCTTTTGCTAGCCACTTGACCAAACAATGTAATGCAAAAAATTGGCCCATTGTTTTGGGTGGGTTGGTTACTAGAATTGCCCATAGCGTCTGCCGTTTCATGGTTTACATAGTTTACATAGTTGTACCCATTTGCATATCCCAATTTTAGCTTAATAGCTAATGTTTCTCTATTATTTGACTGGATAATTGCATTCATGGGGATGTCTTGACATAGTAGGTGGAAGATTGAAATTGAACCTAATAAGCTTAATCTTGACTTTTGGCAAGCCACAAATTGGTAAGGTAGAGCCTCCTTAGACCGATACATCCATATTCGGTCTCTCTTAGGTGAGTGTAGGTCTCCTTATGGTTTGTGCTACATCAAAAACGCACAAGTATGGTTTTAATTTCATTTCTTTATAAGCATGCATTCATTTGTTAGCAATTTGGAGCCATTCACATGATTAAATTTGCCTTTTTGAACCCATTCACAAAAATCTACCTTAGCTACATATAAAAGTTGCCTACCTTGTTGAGCTAGTAGCTTTGATTAATTTGTGTTTGGGTGCTCATTTAGGATTTGTCGTATTTTGAAGTATCATTGTGAGCCTGGTCTTAATGCTTTGAAAGAAAAAAAAAAACGATGGAAATGAATGAAAAAGAAAAGAGAAAAAGAAAGAAAAAAGCATGAAATGAAAAAAAAGAAGCATATTTTGTATGAGAAAAAAGAAAAAAGAAGAAGATGATTTAAGAAGCTCTCATGTTTTATTCATATATTTTGGAGAGTTTTTCTTAAGAATTTTATTGAAAATTTTGGGATAGTTTTGGGATTGAGCATCCTTACATATGGTTGTTGCTAGCTTGACTTAGCCCCACATACCATAAATCATTTGTTCCCCTTTCTTACCCATTTCTTATTAGCCTTCTTCTTACCTATCGCTTCCTTTTCATGCTTGCATTTGAATGTTTTTGGCTTGTAGTTTTGAAATTTTTACCATATTAGATTGCGGGCACACTCTCATGAGTGGAGGATAAGTGAGTGCTACTTACAAAAATTCTTTCACAATAAAATGAGTTTGAGAGTATCGTAAGAGTCCATAAGTCAAAAGATCATGCAAGAGCCAAAAAGTTCAATTGAAGTCTTTCAAGCTACATCGCCATGTAAATCTCATCCATGTTTTTGCATTATCCTTATGCCCATGTTGTTTCGAGATTTGAGTCATTATGCTTGATAGTTTAAAATTGGATATTGCAATTGTGGGGACTTCATTGTTTTCCTCTCTTGTCTTAGTCTTATGTGCTTGCTTGAGGACAAGCAAGGGTTTAGCTTGGGGGAGTTTGATATGTCTAGTTTTTATATGATTTTACTCCCTAATGTAGCTCGATTTTTACATGATTACTACACTTTGTTTAGTATTTTTATGAGCTAACTAGTTTTAACCCCGTGCAATAAAACTGCACGGGGTGTTTTTATGAAAAATAGTAAATATATTATTAACAAAACATACATAATTTAATTGGGTCAAATTTATGAAATTAGCCAATATATTTTACAAACAAAAATTCTTGGTCAAAGTTCAAGCATGAATATTCACGTCCAAGTCTGATATTAGACGGATTTTTATGCCTGACCCAAATTTTAGTGTTTTTTATAGTAAATTTTAATATAGGAGTTTCGTTGATAGATTAATTTTTCAAATCATTGTCGTTATTTGTTATAATTTATATTTGTTGAATTTATTTATTTTGTTGAATTTGTAATCTCTTCAATTTTTTTTTTTTTGAAATCTATTGTGATTTTCATTTAAAAAAGTAAAAAAATTAGATAGAAATTATTCCCCCCGTCTCAATTATTTGTGTATATTTTATTACAATATCTAAGATAAAGTTTAAAAAAATGACTGAGGCGGATGTAATCAGATTTAAAAGTTAAGGCTAAAGTTGGGAAAGTAGGAAAAATTTCAACGACGCATAGTTTTTTCTTTACGTTTTATTAAAAAATCTGCAAATATTTTAAATTGGGTTTTCGAGTTTGAGTTTATTTGGGTCAAAATAAATAGTGAAAAAAATGATACCACATGAAAAAAATAAAGTTATAGAGGTAAAGAAGTGGGGCCCACTACTTTGTTGTGATGAGGTGGCTTAATGTAGAGGCTTTAAATGTTTGTGTTTTAATATATATAGGGGATTACGTGTTCGAGGTGCATTGCTCGTTTTTGCTATGTTTTGTAGGAATCTAAGCATTTAGAGACTTTTTCCTAGCACAATTAGCAAGCACCATAGTCCAACAAGCTAATATGGACCATGAAAGCAAAAAGACAAGCCAAGCATAAAGATTTGTCAAATGGATTGAAATGAAAATGAAAGAAAGCCAAAAATGAAGCCCAAAGCAAGGAGTCCACAAACTCAAGCATAGGATACTCCTTTACATGCTCAAAGAAACCCTAAACTATGCAATTAACCGGAGAATTAAGGTGTTTAAAGGCATAGCTTAGGATTCCTTAAGCATTAAAATGGAGAAATTAAGACAATGTGCCCGGATCAACTGGGAACCCCGATCGGGGTTTGGCTTCTGTGACTCAACCGTTTCAAGTCCCCTCTCCCTATGTAAAGGAGAGAGACTTCGACACTTAGGGATATCTTTCATGATATCTTTTACTCATATTTCACATATCTTTCATAGCTTTAGCACACAAGTTTTTCATAGTTTCATAATTAGTCAAACATTTAGTTATTACTTTGTCAAACATTTGATTACATTTTGAAGTTATATTGCAATCTTTCCATTCAACCATTTGGGTTATTCGTTCTTCATTTCCGAGTTATATTTCTCTATTGCGATAATCCTAATTCTAGTTTTATGTTAGTATTCATTTCCGTCATTTTCCTTACGAATCATTTAGTTAATCGTAGCATTAGTTAATCATAGTTTCATTGTTTTCTACATTATATTAGAATTGTTAGTTTGTCATTCACTTAGTGTAGTACATTTTATTAACAAGTTGTTTTCATTTATAATTTCATATTCATCATGTTTATTATATCAAATAGTATTAGTTTAAATTATCAATATGAGTGAGTAGTTCCATTTGTCTAGGGATTAAGGAAGCCATGCATAATTAGTAAGTTGTAAATATTAAAACAAGGATGAACTAATATTGTTAAATTGTTTCTATCACATGCTTGTATTGTTTTATTAATCTTTGTTATTTGGTCAATTGCATCGATTAAATTTGTTAATTCATTCTATAAGTCGAGAGGCACGGAATCGGATTAGACTAAGCATGTGTAGTAGGACGACTCTATTTATAACGAAAGTTTTCTAAGACTCGACCTAAGGTTGACACGAATATCGAGAGATGGGTGTCTTTAGCCTAAACAACTAACAATATTAAGAATTCCTATGTTTAACATGAGCATTTACGTGTTTGCATGAGTGACCCGACTCCCCTAGACTCTTTTAATATTATTGATTGGCATCATAGTTAGCTAAACATCAAACCAAACCAAACTGTTAAACCGACTTGATAGTAGTCCATTCATAGCATTTCATAACGAAATTCCCATCTCCTTGTGTTCGACCCCTCGTACTACATTTATTTGTTTCTAGGGAAATTTATCTTTGCATAGGTGTGCGATATATCGTATCAATGACAGTTTACTGTTGTGCATTGATTACTGCAAACTGAACCATGTTACCGTGAAGATGATCTGTTTAATCATTTAAGTAGAGCTGGGGTGTTTTCGAAGATTTATTTGAGGTTGGGTTATCATCAGCTGAGGATCAAGGATAATGACATTTCGAATATAGCTTTTCGTTCGACGTACGGTCATTATGAGTATGTGGTGATGTCGTTTAGGTTGACTAATGCGCTAGCGATATTTATGGATCTTATAAACCAGTTCTTCAGTCCATTTTTGGACACCTTTGTGTTGGCCTTTATTGATGACATCCTAATCTATTCCAAGACTAAGGAGAAGTGTAGGGAGCATTTGACGATTGTGTTATAGACTTTGAAGGACAATTAGCTTTATGCTAATTGTCTAAGTGTGAGTTCTTGTTGGAGGAGTTGGCATTTCTGGGGCATATTATTTCATAAAAGGGTGTGATGGTTGATTTGGGTAAGTTTGAAGTGGTGTCTAGCTGGGAGGCACCAAATAATATGGCAATGGTGAAGTTTATTTGGTTTAGCTGGGTACTACAGGAGATTCGTTGAAGATTTTTCAAAGATTGCTAGACCTATGACGGTGTTGATGACGAAGGGAAATAAGTTTCACTGGGATAAGAACTATGAGACAATGTTGCAAACATTGAAGGAGCGTTTGAAAACAGTTGTTGTCTTAGCTTTGCCAGATGGGAGTGATAATTTTGAGGTGTGTACAGATTCTTTAAAGTGTGGGTTGGGATGTGTTTTGATGCAGAATAGGAAGGTGATAGCTTATTCGTCGAGGCAGCTGAAGTCGTATAAGGAGAATAATCCTACTCATGATTGGAGTTGGGTGCAGTCGTTTTCGCTTTGAATATTTTGAGGCACTACCTTTATGGGGAAATCTTTACGGTGTGATAAGATCACAAAAGCTTGAAGTATATTTTCACCGAAAGGGAGTGGAACATAAGGGAGAGGTAGTTGATGGAGTTAATTGGTGACTACAATATAAAGATCTTCTATCACGAGGGGAAAGCTAATGGGTGGCGGATGTCTTGAGTAGGACGAACGTGCATTCTTTATGTACTGCGTTTTCTTTGATGCGACTAAAGACAAAGGTAACGAAGATGGGCCTTAATGTAATTCGAAAGAGGGATGCTTCAATCGAGCCCGAGTTGTATGATGATTTTAAGAGAAAGAAGTTACTTGATTCTAAGATTCCGCCATGTAAGAAATGGATAAAGGTACTACTCCTAGATTTTCTATTCATGCGCATGGGAGTGTTCGATTTGAGGGGCGGTGGTGCGTGCCTAGTGATATGCAGCCGAGGAAATTGATTATGACCAAGGCTCATTTTACTCTTTATTCGGTACATCCGGGTGGGGACAAGTTATACAACGATCTTAAGAAGACATTTTGGTGGCCCGAGATGAAGAGGGATGTGGCGGAGTTTGTAATAAGGTGTTTGACGTGCCAACGGGTGAAGGAAGATTAGGGAAGACCGCAAGAGTAAGATTCAGTCTCTTGCGATTCCGAAATGGAAATGGGACTCGATGTCGATGGTTTTATAGTGGGGCTTCCGAGGACTCTGAAAGATAATAATATGATTTGGGTGATCGTAGATAGGTTAACGAAGTCATCTCACTTTATTCCTATGTAAGATATGTAGAACAAGATTGAGTTAGCAACTGCTTATTGGAAGAATGTGATGTAGCTTCATGAAGTTCCAAGGGACATTGTATCAGATCGTGACGCACGGTTTATTTCTCGGTTTTAGTAAGAGTTGCAAGAGTTAATGGGACGACATTAAAGATGAGAATAGCCTTTCATCATGCAACGGATGGTCAGACGGAGAGGACGATCAAAACCTTGAAGGAGATGTTGCGATCTTGTGTCATGTCTTTTGGTGGTAATTGGGAGGATAAACTTGACCTGATCACGTTTTCTTACAACAACAGTTACAATGCGAGTATTGGTATGGCACCCTTCAAGGCTTTTTATGGGAGGCGATGTCGGAGTTCCCTGTGTTGGGATGATAGCTCATAGTCTGTGGTTGTAGAACCATAGATGGTTTAAGATATGATTGAACAAGTTCAGTTGATTTGCCAGAAGATGAAAGCGGCGCAGGACCGACAAAAGAGTTATGCTTATCTACATCGTCAGGACATTGAGTTTCAAGTAGGTGATAAGGTTCTTGTGAAAGTATCACCTTTGCTGGGTGTGACTAGATTTAGGAAGAGGGCAAGTTGAGTCAGAAATATTTTGGCCCTTATGAAATCTTATATCTAATTTGAGAGGTGGCCTATCGGTTAGCTTTGCCACCTACTCTTGATCGGGTTCACAACGTATTCATGTATCGCAGATGCAGAAGTATGTTAGTGACACATCGCATGTCCTTGAGGTGGATATTATTGAGCTCGATGAGCCACTCACTTATGTGGAAGTGCTAGAGGAGATATTGGATTGGAAAGTGCGAAAGACGAAGACTGGGGAGACGACCTTGCTTAAAGTATTATGGTCTAATCTTAATGTGGAAGAAGCCACATGGGAAGCAAAGGATTCTATGAGGGAGCGGTATCTGAATCTCTTTGATCAGGTATTTTTGGTTACAGGCACGTAACCTTATTCTTTTAAGGGGGGTAGGAGAAGATCGCATTAGTATTTTGGGATTTAGTTGGTTTTGGTAAGACATTTTTGCGTTATTATGCAATTTTAGTTGTGTTGGTCATGGTTTTGTGTTGGTTTTGGTGTTGTGAGTAATGTTTAGTGGTGGGATGTGTTGTGAGTTGTTAGTGGAGGTTTTGTGTTGTTTGGTGCATTTGATGAGTAGTGAACTTCGAGGAGGAAGTTTGTTTTTAAGGAGGCAAAGCTGTAATATTTCGTATTTTGTTAGCTTGGCACTTGATCAAGTAGAGTGTACGCGGCCGAGTAGGTGTCTGTACTCGGTCGACTAGGGTTTAAACGGCTTAGGAAGTGGTGTATATCACTTAAGAGGCTACAGTCTAGGTGGCACTCGGTCGGGTAAGTGTTATTCTCGACCGAGTGCACCGGTCTACTAAATATTTCAAGCGGTTTTAGATCATGAAGATTAAGGGATTGTAAATATATTCGTCAGTTCTTAATCTTTCTTCTAACCCTAAACACTCTTAACTGTAACACCCCCATCTACAAAATAACCTTACCAAGGCCTACCTTAGTAAATAGAAGTGCTAACATCTCGGTTGCTCGAAGTAGTAAATATTAAATATACAATAACGAAACAATATTTAATTAAAAGCAAGGTTTAACGTGATTAAAACATTGTCTCAAACCAAATGTCACATTCAAAGTCTCCAAACCAATGTAGCAACTCAAAATGAATTTCTAATAGCTTTGACACGGCGAAAGCTAAGACTTATCCTCCAGCGGCATCTCATCCAATACCGACGCATGCTCAATAGAACACCTGCTACACTCATGTTTACCGTTCCCTAATAGATCAGAACATTTTTGAAAACAGAGAAGGAATCATTACATTCATACATCAAACAATTTAATATCATAATCAAATAGCCATAACAAAGGAACCAATATGATCTCCAAACTCCACTAACCGGGTTCCAGCCGAAACGGTAACCTCTGCCAGGGTCAGACTGCAGACCTGAATGTCGTACCACCTAACGATACCAGGCCGTAGCAATGGACATTAAAATCCCCTCTCATCGCAATGAGAGTTACCTGAACAATAATGTGCATTCCTCGCTTGTGGCGAACTCAGGGTGTGGAACTGTTACACGCAACGGGCCGCCAATATAAAACCAATTACAATTATAATCATCATCATCATCATCATAGCCCATCATCAATAATCGTCATAAAAAACAATCATAATCAATCAACATATAAATGTACTGAGTAGGGAAACCCTATCTCAAAAGCATTTCTACAACAATGATCACGCAAAGCCTAGAATCGATCCTCTACGAAATCTCCTCCTATAAAACCATACCAATAATCTAAGATCAACAATCAATTACAACAACCTAATTCCTAATCCTAATTCAGATTAGGGTTCTAAGAGTTCTACCCAAAAGACACAACAATCTGATTATAGATTAGATGCTTACGATATATCGACGCACAAACGAAGATGAACTAGCAACAAGACGATCTCCAAGCTTGGAAATGGATAAAAGTGATTAAGGGTGATTAGATAGTGGTTATGGTTGATAAAGTTTTTAAGAACCTGAAAAAATATATTTATAATCCTTGAATCATCTTAATTCCAAAACCGCTTGAAACATCCGTTTGTCTGGTGCACTCAGCTGAGTGCACAAGACACTGGGCTGATTACACTATACTTGATTGAGTACCACCATTACTCGGCCGAGTGTCAGTCAGACAGAAGCCTGGCTAAGCGACAGACAGAACTACTCGGTTGAGTACCCCTTACTTGACCAAGTACTAAGGGACTAGAATACAGAGAATTACATTAATCCTGTTAATCCCATTGCCAAGCTTGAAGATCGTATTTTGTCTAGTTCGTCATGAATTGTGCGTCAATATCGTCGTAAGTCTCTAATCTTTAATTAAGTTGTATATTGGGTAGAATTGTTGGAACCTTATTCTGAGTTACGGTTGGGTTTTGGATAATCATGATTGATTGTTAATTCTAAATTATTGTATAATTTTTATGAGGATATTTTGTAGAGGATTGACTCTAGGGTTGTGTGATCGTACTTGTGATATTCCTTTAAGGTGGGGTTTCCCTACTCTGTACAGTTATATATTGTTGATTGATTGTTGATGACATTTATAAAATTGATTGTGTTGGTGATTATGATGTTCATGATGATGAGTATGAGTATGATATTGATTATCATGTTTGTAATTGAGATTGTGGACCATATTCGAGAGATGGTTCCGCCTCCACGTTTTGCCTATAGTGACTCCCGTCATAAGGGGGATGTGCACATTAATCAGCCAGGTTACGCTCGTTGCGATGAGCAGGGATTTTGATGTCCAGTGCTACGGTCGGCAAGGGTGGGTATCTTGTTGCGATGATAACCCGACTACTTCTTGTGATGAGAGGCACATTGGTTACCGGAGTTTGGAGATGATAATGATGATCTATTGGTGAAATTGTGTTGTTATTTGTGTTGTGGTTGATAATGTATAATTGTACTGGCCGCTTCGTTAATTTCAAAACTGGTGTAATCCATTGGAGAATGGTGAGCTTGAATTTAGCAGGTTTATCGTTTGAGCAAGCTCGGGGTTGGAAGGGATTGTCGCTGGACGACGAGTCTTTAGCTTTCGCTGTGTGTTAATTGAAAGTCCATAGACCTTAATTAGACTCCTCTAATTAGTTACTAAATTACTTGTTAATTTAGTATTTAATGATCTATGTAACATGCATGCAAATATAAAGACATTTATCTAAAAGAAGAAACTTCCTCACATTGAAATGGAAAATATATGGGCACAACAAGAACTCCTTCTTGTTGTTCTTGAGCTATAAATATGGATGAACACAAGTAATCTCCAAACTAAAAGATCTCCTCTAAGTTTCACCAAGATGAACCCAAATAATCTACTCTTATTATTAACTAGATAATAAGATAGATATTATACTACTAATATTAGAATATATTACTACACTAGTAATACTTAGTAAATATTAGTATTTGAGAGTTTTAGAGAGAAGATGAGTTTTTGAGAGATGTATGAAAATAAGCAAAAATGAACTAGTAAAGAAATGAACAACAATTGTTCTCTTTATAGCCATGAGTGTGACACCCTCAAATTTGCGGAAAGAAAAAAAATTATTTAAATACATAAAAGAAATATAATAATACATAACGAAGGTGTCATAACATAAAAAGGTCATTTACAAAACGGAAATAATATTCTACAAACGAAATGTACAAGACGGGAGACATATCTCCCGTATAAATACGGAAATAAAAGTGTATCTAATAATATACAAACTATGAACCGAATATAGGTCCAAGGTAAAATACTTCGCTCGCTAGCTCGTCATGTACCCAAAATATGCATCACCACCTGTTCGACCGCATTAAATATAAACACGGAAGCCACAGTCAGTGGGGAGTAACTCCGAGTTCTCCCAGCCACGAAATGTCGAGTTTAATGAAACATGAAAAACATAAAAGCAATGTATATAGAAAATACAAAACCTTAACATATATGATATGCTTTTCATGTTATGGAACAGTTAACTAACACATAACCTATCATGTGAAAGCTATCATGTGAAACCGAGAATAAAATATAACTCGAGGTAGGGAAGCTGGTATGCTGGCTCAGCGGTTACCAAGTAACATGGCCCGGATACACTCAAACCCTAATCAACACGTAATCATGTGAATCAGTTAACATCGGTAATCCAAACTCTATCAATCCTAGCCGGCTTGCATCTCACCTTCTAGACTCATAGAATCATACAACATGAAAGACCAATACGTCTACAAACAGGCATAAGTTCTTAGCACAGTCAATAGTCGACTTCTGTAACTCGAGGCTATACCACAAGGTAGGAAAACATCCTAGTCCTAGACTGATCAGACCTAGCGACAACAGCTATTCCGTTCCCCGTCCCATGACATAACCGTCTATGAGAAACTCTACTAGGCGACCCCCTAAGCAGAGATGGCTAGTACTTAAGCTGACTCCAGTCCCAAAACGGATCAGGCAGCCATGCCCCGACTTGGATATAAACCCACCAAGCCGAGACACAAAAGCTATCAAGCAGTGAACTATATACTCGTTAAAGACAGTACAGACCTGGTCCAAGGATAATCATTTAGAATTAGAATGGTCAAGACGCCATATAGACCATAATCTCTATG
>JAIUZE010070874.1:0-76977 GCA_022085475.1 Heliosperma pusillum | reverse complement strand
TATGAGTTTTAGAAGGTGAGATGCAAGCCGGCTAAGATTGATAGAGTTTGGATTACTGGTTGTTAACTTATTCACATGATTACGTGTTGATTAGGGTTTGAGTGTATCATGGCCATGTTACAGGGTAACCTCTGAGCTAGCATACCAACTTCCCTACCTCTTGTTATAGTTTATTATCAGATTCACATGATAGCGTTCACATGATAGGTTATATGTTAGTTATCTGTTTCATAACATGAAAAGCATATCTTATATGTTAAGGTTTTGTATTTTCTATATACATTACTTTTATGTTAGTCATGTTTTATTAAACTCGACATTTCGTGGCTGGGAGAACTCGGAGTTACTCCCCACTGACTGTGGCTTCCGTGTTTATATTTAATGCGGTCGAACAGGTGGTGATGCATACTTGGGGTACATTGACGAGCTAGCGAGCGAAGTATTTACCTTGGACCTATTTTCGGTTCTTAGATTGTATATTATTAAACACTCTTTCTATTTCCGTTTTATACGGGAGATATGTCTCCCGTCTCGTATAATTCTTATGTATTATATTATTTTCCTTTTGTTATGAACCTTTTTATTTATGACACCCTTGTTTATTTATTTAAATTATTTTTTTTCTTTCCGCAAATTTGAGGGTGTCACATATTTGGAACTTGTTTGTTCTGCCTTCTTCTTTTTCTACTCTTGACCTTCAATATTTGATCTTTGGAAAATTGATTAATGGATACTTGGTCCTCCACATTTACCTTCATTGTTTGGTATCTTTGGCTTTGTCGCAACAACATTATTTTTACCTCCATTTATGAGGCTATTAACGACTTTTGGATCAATCGTGTACTTAAGAGATCTACCGATTGGAATACTACTAACACACCCCCACCAAGCTTCCTGTTACTTCTCTTAACCAAATTTCTTGGATCTCTCCCCCACCTTCGTGGTTAAAAAAAATGTCAAAAGGTTCCTTTTGCTTGCGTTCTTGTTTGGTTGGTGTTGGAGTGTGTTGTTAGGAACCATTTAGGCTAGTTGTTCTTGTGTTGGACTAAGAGGTGCATGGCATCTTCATCCTTTACGGTGGAGGTTTTTGCCATTAAAGCGGGTTTATATTAGTTTCTTCTCGTAACCATGGAAATCACTTCATTAGTTCAGATTGTCATCTTGTCATCCAAGCAATTTTGGGGACTGACCTCCTTCATACGGACTTGGTAGCGGTGTTTATATTATATTGAATTGAAGGGAAATGTTAAAAGAAATCACTGTCTTTGAAGATCATCTTTGAGCCCCGTAGCACTAATGTCGTCGCAGATGCTCTTGCGAAATCTTTTGTTAAAATATTGTAGGAAATAAAGGAGTTTCTATGTGGGATTTTGTCCGTTCTTTTGTTGATTAATTATGTAATTTGGACTTATTAAATTGTATTGATCTTTCATCGATCCCCTCACCATGATATTTGTAAGAGTTACGTGTATTTATAGTGTTTAATTTAAGCTTATAATTTACCAAATTCTAACTAAAACATTAATACCCATATATTTTTGTCGGGTTTTTTCATGAATGTATAGGAATATATTTATACTAACAAAAAATGTAATCTAGATTTGGAGGTATTACATACCTTAAGTTCTTTAGGCCAAACCACAAACAATAAAGATATTTTGTAACGAAGTTAGCTGAACCAACTCCGCTAGTGAAAGCTTCTGCAAACATTCCAAATTTGAATTCTGCACGATTGTTTCTTGGGTCACAATTAAAAACCACGTAGGTGTTATTTAACCAATATTGTCTGTCCACATCAGTCACCGTTGTGCAATCAAGATATTTAAGTAAACATGCTGGGAACCGTTTCTTTTCTATTTCGCACTCAGCTTTCCAACACGAGTATTGGCGAGTTATAGCTGCAGAGTACCAAATTGCTCCCAAAATCTACATTAAGAAACAATAATAACTAAAAATGTTCATCCCCCCTAAAGATAAAAACTAAATATATTAAAATATCTAGTTAATAACATGCTTACATGGCTAGCTAACATATACAAAAGTAGATTATATGCTGCCCCCGACCATGCAGTTTTAGCCACCACACCAGTAGTTTTTATAATACGCTTGTTCAGTGGAAACATGAGAAAGAATCTCGGTACATACTGGAAAAGCACAATAAGGGACAAAGTATAGTTCGTTTGATCTGATTTTTTTCTCTTTAGTCTTGGAATCACAAACCAGTTTACCACCTGCAAAAATATAAATCATTATTATTTTTTTTATTTTAATGGTAAATATATAAAATATTAAGTAAAATCAAAACTTATAATTGTATCATGATATGTACTTTTGATAAGCATCATCGGTCGGTTGTTCTATAATATATTTAGTGATATTTTAAATGGAATCCCCTAGTTTTTTCATACAGTTCATGTTGTTAGGAATATTACCTAGTTTAATTATTGTATATTGTTTTCCTTATTCCTAGGTTGTCTATATTCTCTAGTATTCTATTACCATTAGTTAATATTTGGTAAATATTGTGTTTATATTATTCTAGGGTTCTTGATGTAATTAGTATAAATACTAGTCATTGTATTCCATGAAATTTGTGAATTCAAATAATAAACCTTCAAACCTTTACATGGTATCAATCGCCTCAAGATCCTAACCAACCAAACACGTGCCTCTCCACTCCGGCTCTGTCGGCCTCCACCATCCAAAACATCCATGAACCGAGCATCCCGCTCTACCTCGTCAACTTGTCCATGGTTGACAAACTCACCCCATTGACGTTTATGCAATGGCAAGATCAAGTTTCGTCACTTCTCATCGGCTATGACTTGCTCAAGTATCTCGATGGCTCCTATTCGTGCCCATCAGCCACCCTTGCTTCCGCCGCTGAAAAAACCCCACCCACCATCAACCCGTCGATCCAGACTTGGCAACGACAAGACCAACTTATCAGGGGTGCTCTCCTTGGCACTCTAACACCGGAAACTCACGCTCTTGTTATGCGTGCTCCTACTTCCAACGACGTTTGGACAATCCTCGCAAATACTTATGCCAAATCCACTCGGGGTCATATTCTTCAAGTTAAAGATCGCCTTGACTCCGTCTCCAAAGAAACTACTCAAACCGTCACTGACTATATGCACCTCATCAAATCTTGCACAGACAAACTTGCTATTCTTGGCAAACCTAATGGATTCCGACGACATCATCGCCAAGGTAATCCGCGGACTCGACTATACCACTTATAAACCTATTATTGATTCCGTTAATGCGTGTGATGACCCAATTTCCTTCGATGCCCTACACGAAAAATTGATTAACTTTGAACTAACCCAAAAACACCACCACCAGCCCTCCCCCTTCCCTGCCTCCGCCCACGCCGCCTATCACAACCGTTCCCAAACCAGGCCCTACAGCACACCCACCCCGCGCCCCACGTCCTCTACCCCGGCCCCATCCTCGACTGAACCTTATACTCCATCTCCCTTCAAAGGCAAATGCCAGTACTGTCGTGCCACCGGTCATGTCATCTCGTCCTGTTACAAATTCAAACGTGACTATCCCAATGTTGTTTTTCCCCCTTCCCACGCCTTCACCACTGGTCGCCCTAACCGGCCCTTGCCTCAAGCTCACACCGCGACCACACACCAACTTGATCAAACCGCCTCTCCTCCTTGGCTCTTAGATAGTGGTGCTACTCACCAGATCACCAATTATCTAGATAATCTTGCACTTCACGCTCCGTATGATGGGAGCGATGAACTCGTCATTGGCGATGGCTCGGCCCTTCCTATCTCACGCATAGGTTCGTTCCGCCTTCGTCTTCAATCTACTTCTTTAAATTTCCAAAAAGTCTTATTTGTTCCTCTTAATTCCCGTAACATTTTATCCGTTTCTCAATTTTGTTTAGACAACAACGCTTACTTTGAATTCTCACAAAACTCTTTTTCTATAAAGGACCTTCAAGCTCATCGGATTCTTATAAGCGGGACGTCTAATGGTGGAGTCTATGAATGGCATCCTCCTCAACCTACCGCATACACTAGCCGCTTATCTAAAGACTATGGTTGGCATCATCGTCTTGGACATCCGTCGGCAAAAATACTCCATATTTGGAATTTCTGAGGGATTTCATGAAAAGACCGTTTTTAGTCGTCTTTGGCTTTTCTTGACTTTTAAGTCGTCTTTGACTTTTCTTGACTTTTTAAAAAGTCGTCATTGACTTTTCTTGACTTTTAAGTCGTCCTAAACTTTTCTTGACTTTTAAGTCATCTTCGACTTTTCTCGACTCTTCAGTCAACTTTGACTTCCGTTGACTTTTTCCCGACTCGCCTCATAAGTTTGAAGACCGAAATTTTATTTAAAAAAAATAATATTTTTGATTTATTTTTATTTAGATTTATTAAGATTTATCATAATTTAATATAATTATTTTGAATTTATTCGGAATTGAAAGAATAACGTTTACGGTTTTAACCGAACGTCATTTAACTATTCCCGACTCATCGTAAATCCCGTAACAAAATCGAAACTCGACTTTGGCATGAGTCACACGCCCATGTCATCGTTTTCCACTCATTTGAGATATTTTAATTGTTTCGACGATTAAACTAATACAAATATCTAAGATATTTGTAGCTTTATCGATCCGTCCGTTTAAATTACGCAAATCGCTCAAAATCAGACCCGATTCCTACCCATTTCACACGCCCCATGTCACCTATTTTTCACTCATGTTAGATCTTTTAATTAATATGATTAAACTAATAATAATATCTAAGATAGTTGTAACTTTATCGGTCTGTCAACTTAAATTCCGCAATCGCTTAAAAACAGACCCGATTTGTGTTCATTTCTCACGTCTCCTTTGTCCTCTCATAGGGCTTGATATTTTCATTTCTTCTCATTAATATAACATAATATCTAGATATTTAATTTAATTAACGTAATATTTAATCAATTACCGTAATATAATTATTTAACGCGAGTTAATTCCGTAACAACAATTTCAAAATCCGACTCCATATTTCCTCTATAATACACGGCTCCCTCACCCAACATAACTCCCCAACAACTTTTCATTTTACAATAAATCAAATAAAGATCAAAATATCACTTTCTTTAATCGTTCTTCGTGTTCTTCGTCGTTCATCATTTGTTCTTCATTGTTCTTGAGCAAAACCTTCATAAAATCTTCATTTCTTAATTAAATCCGTCCTAACTTACAATTCTAGAATCTCCTCCTCGCTCTCCATCTTCACGTACGGTTTATTTTCAATCCGTCAAAATCGTTTTCAACACTTTAATTATGGAAAATCTATTTTTACTTCTAATAATGTTTTACTTGTCATTTCTTATAGGGGAAGATTTTGAAGACGAGTTTGGTGACTCGTATATATTAGGGGAAGACTAGAAGACGGGTTTCTTAGTTTATACTTCTTATTTTGGTGCTAATTGATTTTTCTAGCTAAGGTAACAATTCCGTTTTACTCGACGAATTAATGTCACATAGCCTTTAGTTTTGGTTCAAGTTATGGTTATTTATGATTTTAGTTAGTAACATAGCCTTTAGTTTTGTTTCTTTTGATTTTGGTTCATCTTTGTTTTTGGTTCATGTTTTTATGATTGGTGGATTTTTAGTAGTAATATGATAAGGAGTGGTTTTTATCATGTTGTATGAATTTTGATGATTTTTATTAAGTTATGATTTTTATGTTGGCTAGAAAATTGTAATATGTTTGGTGTTCTTGATAAATTTTGATGATTTTTAATAAGTTATGATTTTTATGTTGTCTAGGAAATTTTAATATGTTTAGTGTTCTTGATGAATTTTGATGATTATTCATAATAATGATTTTTGTATGATGATGGTTAGATTGGTTGTTAAAATAGTTGTTTGATGATTAAAGCATGTTGGAAATAATTTGGTAGATGTTGTGGTTGGGAACCGTGTAGAGGGGCACTAAACCGGACCAAACCAGACCGTTCCAGGCCGGTTCAGACCCGGTCTGGGTTGGTCCAAGGTGGGTCCGGGTTTTGGTCTTTTGGTTGTGTCGATGTTTGATTGTTATGTTGTTGTTTTGACGGGTTTTAAATATGTTAAAGCATGCGGGAATTTTTAAGAAACGGTTTTAGAAATTTAAATGAAAACAGCCATTTTAGCCCAAAACAGGCCGTGGGCCCATCCAGGCCCATGTGGGGTCCGGCCCAACTCAGCACGTGGGTCCCACTTTGGGACTTGTGACGGTTTTTGAGTTATCGTCATTTTTATCGCGTTTTGTAATAATTAGCAAGCGAGAAATATTAATAAGTAAAATATTTAATTAAAAAGGTTTTTCATTAAATTATTATTTCTCACATGTTAGAAATTATAAGACGAGATCGTAGTTTAATTTAATATCCTTTTAGTCAAACGGATTTTGGGTATGATATAATAATTCACATGTTAGAAGTCTTAAATAAATAACATGAAATGAATATGTTGATTTTATGTCTATGTGGAAAAGACTCTGTTTCTAGCCGGTTTGACCAAACGGGTTTGGTCAAACTAAGATCTAGTCAGCCCCGTTTGACTGATGACCCGTCGCGGGACTCGGGTCGGGGATTTGTCTTCAGGTAAGGTTTTATTTAATGAATGAATGAATGAGCCTTAATAGATATGAGGCGATATGATATTTGAATATGATTTATATGAAATTAGGCACATGATAGGAAGTTTTCCGTGACTGTTTGATTGTATGATATGTGTCGTGTTGACTAAGTACCCATAGAGAATTATGAGTATATGGCGTCTTGACCATTCTAATTCTAAATGAGTATCTTGGACCATGACATTGATAGGCCCGTACTATCTTTAACGAGTATATAGTTCACTTCTTGATAGCTTTTGTGTTCCGGCTTGGGGTGGATCTCCAGTCGGGGCATGCTGCCTTAATTGCTTCCACTTTGGGAAATGGAGCCAGCTTAGTACTAGCCAACCCTTTTGGTGGATTCTCCTTAGGTGGTACTCATTGTGTATCATGGGTCTTTGGATGCCATGGAATCTTCGCATTTCTCTATGTCTGCGCCAGTCTAGGTTTAGGGTAGAGTTGTATCGTGGCCATGTTATTAGGGTAACCTCGGAGCTAAGATATGTGCTTTGGATCTGGGCCATGTTTTAAAGGTAACCGCTGAGCCTAGATGTGTGCTTTGTATTTTGGCCATGTTATTAGGGTAACCGCTGAGCCTAAATATTTAAGTATATCCTACCTCGTGGTATAGACTCGAGTTACAGAAGTCTTCTATTGACTGTCCTAAGAACTTATGCCTGTTTGTAGACGTATTGGTCTTTCATGTGTGATGATTCTATGAATCTTAGAAGGTGAGATGCAAGCCGGCTAAGGTTGATAGAGTTTGGCTTACCGGTTGTTAACTGATTCACATGATTAAGTGTTGATTAGGGTTTGAGTGTATCACGGCCATGTTTCTGAGAGGAACCTCTGAGCTAGCATACCAGCTTCCCTACCTCGAGTTATAGTTTATTATCGGTTTCACATGATAGCTTTCACATGCTAGGTTATTTGTTAGTTATCTGTTTCATAACATGAAAAGCATATCATATATGTTTAAGTTTTGTATTTGCCATATACATTGCTTTTATGTTATTCATGTTTCATTAAACTCGACATTTCGTGGCTGGGAGAACTCGGAGTTACTCCCCACTGACTGTGGCTTCCGTGTTTATATTTAATGCGGTCGAACAGGTGGTGAATGCATATTTGGGTACATTGACGAGCTAGAGAGCGAAGTATTACCTTGGACCTATATTCGGTTCTTAGGATTGTATATTATTATACACTCCTTTTATTTCAGTATTTATACGGGAGATATGTCTCCCGTCTTGTATATTTCTTTTGTAGAATATTATTCCCGTATTGTAATGACCATTTTTATTTCAGACACCTTCATTATGTATTTAAATTTTTTTTCCTTCCGCAAATTTGAGGGTGTTACAGTTGGTATCAGAGCATTTTTGCTCCCGACGCACGTTTGTGTACCCTTGTATAAATAACTTGACCTGAATAAAATAATAAACTTGTGAGATAGAATGGTAGGATGGGTAGATTAGGAATTATGTTGTAGTCTAATTGTTTATGCTAATTGTTAGGAGTAACGTAATTTGTTTTGTTTCTTATGAAGATGGTTGGACCTCGTGTAGAAGAGATCGTGGTTAGTGCCAACCAGGTCCCTCCTCATAAAGAAGACAATTGCCAAGGAGGCTATGCTTGGGTGGCTAGCCAAATTGCTAGAAACAATATTACGCCTTATGGTGGAATAGGTGTTACCTAGAAGGAGTATCCTCTACCGAAGATTTGAAAATTTATAAGCCTAATTGAAGTGAATTCCTTCTTCATCTTTGAATTCTCTCGTCCTTATAGTATTATGCCCTTTTCCTTCCATCTAGGTGCTTCTTTCTCTTCCAACCTATTTACCTCTTGGAAATTACTCTAAATAGTTCCTCCATCTTACCATTGGTATCCTTACCTCCCTCTTGTAACATTTTATGGATGTCATCACCATCGGATTGTGGTATATTATGCTTAGTCGGTAGAACTTTGAATCTTGTGGAATATTAGTTTTGTTAGAAAGAACTTGTGATTTGAGGAAAATGTTATAGATCTAGTTTCACCATATGGTGGTGAGAGTTGGTGTCCTTGAGGAAGGTGTGGTGAAGTATGTTTAATAATTGTAAAGCTTGATGCTTGTCATGACTTGTGAGTAATAGTCCATGATATTCGATGGTATAAGGTCGAAGGAATTGGCTATGACTTCTTAACTCATTAGTGATTTAGTCTTTTGGACTTAGAAGTTTAGTATTGGTTTGAAGACCATGCGTATGATATGTCTATTTTGGAGTAAATAAGAGTTTCGAATATGATACCTAACCATCATATTAAGCTAGTTCCATGTTTAGATGATTGTAAGGATTTGAGGATACACTTAGGATGAAACTATCCTAGGGATCTAGATTATGAAAGCTAGAAGTTGCAATATCTTTTTGAGGATCGAAATAAGCTTAAGGATAGTTGTAGTTGTGGTTAGGAAGTTGGATGATTTTTTTTATGTTACTTGGGAATTTGTTGTCGTTACATGTTGGACCCTAACGAGAATAAATACTTTGGGGAATTAAGATTTGGATGACACAACTTGAGGAATATCGTCATAAGCGAAAACTGGTGTATTGAGAGTTTGGAATAGATCAATAAATTGATTTACGGTCGCATTGCCCTATGATTGGCAAAAGTTAAGTAAAATGAGATTTGGGTGACTAATCTCTTTTGAGGATTTGTGTTTTAACTTTGGAAGGTGAGGAAGTTATTTGTTAATAACTTAAGATAATGAATTTTGGAATACATTGGATCAAAGGATTTCATAGTAAGTCTCCTTTACTTTGGGATTGTTAGCGGCATTGTTTCCCAAATTATAAATATTTTGATGGTGGTTTCCAATAAAAGTTTCGGTGGAGCTAAGAAGATTAGAGTTAGTAATGAATCTTTCATGGGTTGTTAGTTATGGAGTTTACCGTACCGATGGACCTTAGAAGATTCAAATTGAATTTGAATAATTGGGAATTGTTACTCGATGTGTCATGCTTATGAAATATTTTGGTAGGAATTTGATGATTGAAAATGTTGAGGATATATTGCACTCTCTTGAGGACTAGATTTTGGTGCAGTTAGTGTTGTCGAGTTACGATTGACATTTGAATTTTCATTGATGGAAGATAGTATGGTGGTTCATTCCTCTTTTTTCTCTCTTTCTATTCGATTTATTCTTTCGAATATTTCGTTCCTTCTATCAATTATCATCTCGTATAGATAGGTTATTAGAAGCTTTAGCTAGAAATTTTAGGTATAGATAGTAGTGTTATTACCTTTACTATAGAATTTTTGGAACTAATCGCTTTTGGAAATTTTTGATGATTTCAAGTATTTTACCGTCAAGGAGTGTTGAGACTTGTTATTGGAGACAATCGATAACTAGTTTTCTCATTTATTGATGCGAAAATGTATCTTTTAACAAAGTTAGCTTTACTTGGGACGTCGATGTTCTTAACAGCGACGAGAACCTTCCGGTCAATGATAAGATCCTATATTTTTAATACAAGTATATTTTTAACAGTTTTGAAATAGACCTACATATATGTTACTTTCCTTCTTCTAAGTTTCGAGGACGAAACTTTTTTAAAGGAGGGGTGATTGTAACAACCCGAAAAGTACCCAATTTTTCTAGTAAAAATATTTACTAACACTTTTCAGCAGACTTAAGTTTTTAAAATAGAATTTATTGTTTCGAGTCGTATTTTGAAATTTCCGAGTTCGTATTTGGAATTTCTGAGAGATTTCATGAAAATCCCGTTTTTAGTCATCTTTGACTTTTCTTGACTTTTAAGTCGTCTTTGACTTTTCTTGACTTTTTAAAGTCGTCATTGACTTTTCTTGACTTTTAAGTCGTCATAAACTTTTCTTTACTTTTAAGTCATCTTTGACTTTTCTTGATTTTTAAGTCGACTTTGACTTTCGTTGACTTTTCCCGACTCGCCTCGTAATTTTGAAGACCGAAATTATATTTTAAAAAATAATAAATTTAATTTATTTTTATTAAGATTTATTTAGATTTGTCATAATTTAATATAATTATTTTGAATTTATTCTGAATTTAAAGAATAACTTTTACGGTTTTAACCGAACGTCATTTAACTATTCCCGGGTCAACTTAAGTCCCGAACCCCGACTTTGACATGAGTCACACGCGCCATGTCACTTTTTTTCCACTCATATTAGATCTTTTAATTAATATGATTAAACTAATAAAAATATCTAAGATATTTGTAACTTTATCGGTCTGTCAATTTAAACTCCGCAAATCGTATAAAAACAGACCCGATTTCTCACCATTTCACACGTCTCCTTTGTCCTCTCTTTCACTTTGATATTTTCCTTTCTTTTCATTATAATAACATAATATCTTGATATTTAGTTCAATTAACTTAATCGCTAATTATATTTAATCGATTACCGTAATATAATTATTAAACGCGAGTCAATTCCGTAACAACAATTTCAAAATCCGACTTCCTAATTCCTCTATATGTACACGGCCCTCACTCACCACATACTCACTAACAACTTTTCATTTTACAATAAATCAAATTAAGATCAAATTAATCGTTCTTCATCGTTCTTCATTTGTTCTTGAGCGTTCTTCATCCGTTCTTCGTCGTTCTTGAGCAAAATCATCATAAAACCTTCATTTCTTAATTAACTCCGTCCTAACTTATATTTCTAGAACCTCCTCTTCGCTCTCCATCTTCAAGTACGGTTTTATTTCAAATCCGACAAAATCGTTTTCAACATTTAATTATGGAAAATCAAGTTAAGTTCTAATAATGTTTTTCTTGTCATTTCTTATAGGGGAAGATGTTGAAGACAAGTTTGGTGACTCGTATATATTAGGAGAAGACTAGAAGACGGGTTTCTTGTTTCTTTAGTTCTTATTTTGGTGCTAATTGATTTTTGTGCTAGCTAAGGTAACAATTCCGATTTACTCGACGAAATAATGTCACATAGCTTTTGTTTTAGTTTATATTATGGTTACTTATGATTTTTAGTAGTAACATGATAAGTAGTTGTGATTTGTATGTTGTATGGAATTTTTAATATGTTGGTGTTCTTGACATATTGTATGATTTATTTATAACCATGATCTAGTATGAATGATGGTTGAATTGGATGTTTAAAAATGGATGTTGTTAATTAGAATCATGTTAGAATTAATTTAGGGTGGTGGTTGTTGTGGCCGTGGAAGTGGCCGAGTAAGGGTGGCTGTGAACCGGCCGGTTCAGGCTGGTCAGACCGGTTCAGGCCGGTCCAGCCGGTCTGGGTTGGTCAAGGGTGGGTCCGGGTTTTGGTTTTGGGTTGTGTCGATGTTTGATTGTTTGGTGGTTGTTTTGACGGGTTTTAATTATGTTAAAGCATGCGGGAAATATTAAGAAACGGTTTTAGTAAAAGTTGGAAAATCTGCCAAAACAGCCCAAACAGGCCCGTGGGCCCATTCAGGCCCATGTTTGGTTCGGCCCAAAAGTCAGCCCGTGGGTCCCACTTTGGGACTTGTGACGGTTTTTGAGTTATCGTCATTTTTATCGTGTTTTGTAATATTTAGCAAGTGGGAAATATTAATAAGTAAAATATTTAATTAAAAAGGTTTTTCATTAAATTATTATTTCTCACAGGTTAGAAATTATAAGACGAGACCGTAGTTTAAGTTAATCTCCTTTAAGTCAAACGGGGTTTTGGGTATAATATAATCTAATTCACATGTTAGAAGTTTTAATAGAATAACATGTAATGAATATGTTGATTTTATGTCTATGTGATAAAGACTCTGTTTCTAGCCGGTTTGATCCAACGGGTTTGGTCAAACTAATATCTAGTCAGCCCCGATTTGACTGATGACCCGTCGCGGGACTCGGGTCGGGGATTTGTCTTCAAGTAAGGTTGTATTTAATTATTGAATTAGCCTTAGTAGATATGAGGCGATATGATATTTGAATATGATTTAATTGCAAATAGTCACATGATAGGACGTTTTCCGTGACTGTTTAATTATATGGTTGGTGTCGTGTTGACTAAGTGCCCATAGAGAATTATGAGAATATGGCGTCTTGACCATTCTAATTCTAAATGAGTAGCTTGGACCCTGACATTGATAGGCCCGTACTATATCGGTTACGAGCATATGGAGTTTGCCGCTTGTGCTTCTGTGTCCCGGCTTGGTGGGTATTCTCCCAGTCGGGTATGTCCTGCCATTGTTTTTCCACTTTGGGAAATGAGCCAGTTTTAGTACTAGCCAACCCTTTGGTGGATCTCCTTAGGGGTACTCATGTGATTGTATCATGGGTCTTGGATGCGATGGATCTTCGCATTTCTCTAGGTCTGCGCAGTCTAGGTTTAGGGTTGAGTCGTATCTTGGACATGTTATTAGGGTAACCTCTGAGCTAAGATATGTGCTTTGGATCTGGGCCATGTTATTGGTGTAACCGCTGAGCCCAGATGTGTGCTTGGTATTTGGGCCATGTCATTAGCGTGACCGCTGAGCCTAAATATTTAAGTATATCCTACCTCGTTGTATAGACTCGAGTTACAGTCGACTATTGACGTCACTAAGAACTTGTGCCTGTTTGTAGACGTATTGGTCTTTCATGTTTGTATGATTCTATGAATCTTAGAAGGTGAGATGCAAGCCGGCTAAGGTTGATAGAGTTTGGATTACCGATTGTTAATTGATTCACATGATTACGTGTTGATTAGGGTTTGAGTGTATCACGGCCATGTTTCTGAGAGGAACCTCTGAGCTAGCATACCAGCTTTCCTACCTCGAGTTATAGTTTATTATCGGTTTCACATGATAGCTTTCACATGCTAGGTTATTTGTTAGTTATCTGTTTCATAACATGAAAAACATATCATATATATTAAAGTTTTGTATTGTCCATATACATTGCTTTTATGTTATTCATGTTTAATTAAACTTGACATTTCGTGGCTGGGAGGACTCGGAGTTACTCCCCACTGACTGTGGCTTCCGTGTTTATATTTAATGCGGTCGAACAGGTGGTGATGCATACTTGGGGTACATTGACGAGCTAGCGAGCGAAGTATTTACCTTGGACCTATATTCGGTTCTTAGATTGTATATTATTATACACTCTTTCTATTTCCGTTTTATACGGGAGATATGTCTCCCGTCTTGTATATTTCTTTTGTAGAATATTATTTCCGTTTTGTAATGACCCTTTTTATTTCAGACACCTTCATTATGTATTTAAATTATTTTTTTTCTTTCCGCAAATTTGAGGGTGTCACAGCGATGTTGAGTTTTCCATTAATCTTGTACCTGGATCCGGACCCATAGACAAAGCTCCTTACCGTATGGCTCCAACCGAGTTGAAAGAGTTAAGGAAGCAACTTGATGATATGATTGAAAAAGGTTTCATTCGACCAAGTGCCTCGCCTTGGGGTGCTCCCGTTCTCTTTGTGAAGAAGAAAGATGGTTCCATGAGACTTTATATTGACTACCGTGAGTTGAACCGAATTACAATCAAGAATAGGTATACTTTGCCAAGAATTGAAGATTTGTTCGATCAACTAAAGGATGCTTCTACGTTTTCCAAGATTGATTTGAGATCCGGATATCACCAAATTCCTGTTCGTGATGGCGATATACCAAAGACCGCTTTTAGTACAAGATATGGTCACTTTGAGTTCAAGGTGATGCCATTTGGATTGACTAATGCCCCCGCTATTTTCATGGATCAAATGAACCGCACATTTAGTGAGTATCTTGACAAGTGTGTAGTGGTGTTCATCGACGACATCCTTATTTTCTCCAAGACCGAAGAACAACATGCTATTCATCTTAGGACTATTTTGGGTGTCCTTCGTCGTCAGAAGTGGTTTGCCAAATTCTCCAAGTGTGAATTTTGGTTACCTAAAATGTCCTTTCTTGGACATGTAATTTCTAAAGAAGGTGTGATTGTAGACCCTTCTAAAATTGAAGCTGTGGTTGATTGGAAGAGTCCGACCAATGTTAGAGAAGTCTGAAATTTACTTGGTTTAGTTGGTTAGTAACGTAGATTTGTCAAAGATTTCTCAAAGTTTGCTAGACCGATGACTCAATTGTTGAAGAAAGAAACCAAGTTCGTATGGAATGAAGCTTGTGAAGCCACTTTTCAAGAGTTAAAGAAAAGGTTAACTACCGCCCCGGTGTTGACTTTACCTGAAGATGGTGTAGACTTTAATGTCTATTGTGATGCTTCCAAGATGGGTTTGGGTTTTGTACTTATGCAAAGTAGGAAAGTGGTGGCTTATGCCTCATGACAGTTGAGAGTTCATGAAGTGAACTACCCTACTCATGATTTGGAATTAGCCGTCGTTGTCCATGCCTTGAAAGTGTGGAGACACTATCTATTGGTGTTCATCGTCGCATATTTACCGATCACAAGAGTTTGAAGTACATATTTACTCAAAAGGAGTTGAATATGAGACAAAGAAGATGGTTGGAATTGGTTAATGACTATGATTTTGAGTTTCTATACCATGAAGGGAAGGCAAATGTTGTTGTCGATGCTCTTAGTAGGAAATCTTCTCATTCTTTGAATGCTATGTGGGTATTACTCGATGATCTTTGTGCCGAGTTTCGAAAGTTGAAGTTGGAATTCGCGGAACTTGGATTTGATTATGTTGGTGCTATGGTTGCCGAGCCCATTTTTCTCTGCGATATCCGCGAAATCCAAGTTGATGATCCTACCTACAAGTATATTGAAGCCAAGCTTCGAGAAGAAAAAGCTAAAGACTTCAAGATTGATGACAAAGGTGTCTTTCGACTCCATGACCGTTTGTTTGTACCTAATGCCCTTGACTTGAGAAAGCGAGTTCTTGATGAAGCTCACCTTTCTTCTTATTCTATCCACCCCGGAGGTGATAAAATGTATAAAGACTTGAAGCTACAATTTTGGTGGCCGAATTTGAAAGGCGATATTGTCTCCTACGTTGGAAGATGTCTAACTTGCCAACTATGGAAGTGGGAATCTATTTCTATGGATTTTGTCATGGCTTTGCCAAGGACCGTTGGAAGTAAAGATGTCGTTTGGGTTATTGTTGATCGTTTGACCAAGAGTGCTAGATTCATTCCGATCAAAGAAACTTGAAGTTTAGATCGACTAGCGAAAGCCTATGTTGATGAGATCGTTAGATATCAAGGTGTTCCCAAGGATATCATATCCGACCGAGACCCGAAGTTTTGTTCAAGAATTTGGAAGGCCTTACAAGAAGCCATGGGTAGTAAGTTGTTGATGAGTACCGCGTTTCATGCCGCTACTGATGGTCAAACCGAGAGGACTATTCAGACTTTAGAAGACTTACTTAGGGCTTATGCACTCGACTTCCAATCTAGTTGGGAAAAGAGTCTACCGTTGGTGGAGTTTTCTTACAACAATAGTTATCATGCCTCGATCAAGATGGCTCCTTATGAAGCTCTCTATGGAAGAAAATGTCGAAGTTCTATATGTTGGAATTAATTGAGTGATGTTCGTGACTTAGGTCCCGATGTTCTTGTTGAGACCATTGATCATGTGAAGGTCATTCGTGATAGAATGAAAGCCGCTCAAGACCGTCAAAAGTCTTATGCCGATATCCGAAGAAGACCGTTAGAATTTGAAGTTGGAGATAAAGTGTTCTTGAAAGTATCTCCAATAAAGGGTGTTAAACGGTTTGGTGTTAAGGGTAAATTGAGCCCGAAATACATTGGACCCTTTGATATTGTGAAAAGGATTGGTGCCGTTGCTTATAAGTTGGATTTGCCCCCGAATTTGGCTAAAGTTCATGATGTATTCCATGTTTCTCAATTGAGAAAGTATGTTAGTGATCCAAGCCATGTATTTCAAAAGGAATTGCCCGAGCTTGAACCGAATTTGTCCTTTGAAGAGAAGCCGATCCGCATCCTAGATCGTAAGGATAGGAAGTTGAGAAGTAAAGTAGTTCCTTTGGTGAAAATCTTGTGGAGAAGTGCTAATGTCGAAGAAGAGACTTTGGAAACCGAAGCTTCTATGCGTAGTAAATATCCGAGTCTTTTTTAGTACGGTATTATTTCTTTCCCTCAAGTTTTGAGGGCGAAACTTTTTAAAAGGTGGGGTGATTGTAACACCCGGAAATGTACCCTATTTTTATAGTGAAAATATTTTACGGTTACTTTTCAGTGAAATATAGTTTTAATCGTAAATTTTATTTTCCGAGTCGAATTTAGAATTTCCGAGTTCGTATTTGGAATTTCCGCGAGATTCCATGAGAATCCCGTCTTAAGGCGAGTTTGACTTTTCCTTATACATACTCATACTCCTCCCTTAACCTATTTTCACTCAAACACAAACCAAATTACTTCTTCCTTAAGAAACCCTTGCCTCCATAATATTTTCGATCTTTGAATCATCCTAGCTCATTCGTTACTTGCTAGAATTCACGTAAGTTCGTCTCATTCTTCTCCTCTTACCTTCCTCTATCCGTATTGATATTAAAATCGTCTTTCTCGCTTTTCAAACTTTCCGTCTTTCTCAAGATGAATTTTATTCATCTTTTATGATCTATTTGTAGGTGGTGACCTCCAAGATCCCGACAAAGACTATTTTCTAATTGAAGAGGAGCTTGACGATTAGTAAAGACGCATAAAGGTAACGGTGAAGGGTTACTCGATATCATTTACGTGTTTTACATGCTTTATATGTTAGAAATCGTATTAGAATACGATTAGAAAGTTTAGGATTTATAGTATGGATGATGATTGTTGTTATTTGATGAATGTTGATGATGAATATTGATTGTTGATAATTATTAGAAGTGAATTATGAGAATTGGAATTGAATGAAATGTTGTTTGCTGTTCACGGGTGAAGAGGTGCTCCCAGCCGGCCGACCGACCGCCGGTCTGCCAACTGGCTGGGAACACACCAGTAACATCATGGTGATTTTTGTGAAGTGGTGCTCCAGGCCGGGGTACCGGCTGCCGGTCCCTATGCCGGCCTGGAACACATCAGTAAAGGATGTTTGGATTTTTGGTAATGGGCTCCGAGCCGGGGTACCGACCGCCGGCCTCTGACCGGCCAGGAACACAATACTCTGTTTTTGGTTTTAGCCTGTGCTCCGAGCCGGTGGACCGGCTGCCGCCCTCAAGACCGGCCTGGAACACGGTTGTGATCTTTTCCTTTGACTTCTAAAACTCGTAATTTATAAAAGTTCGCATGATCCGTTTATCGTATAATTTTACGTAGGGTCTTATAATATTCATGTTTTGGATATATGATATTTTATTCGCTTGTATCACATGTTTTGTGACGGTTTTTGCTATGTCCCACTTTGAGTCGGTTTTTACAAATGATACGGTTTGAGCACTATTTTGTCTTGTGCTTTGTACTCTCATTCCCTTTGCTACCTCCCGTTCGTAAGGCTTGGAATGTCGGAACGGAGAGTATCCTACTGCTTAATTGCATGTGTAGTGGGCATACGACGACGTTGTTGGGAGTTGAACGCATTGCGTTGATCGACCGGCCGTCAAATGTTGTGTACTTGCGAGGTGGTGTTATTTGCATGTAGCGTACCGCTTGTTATGAGGCTTGTGCTCTTTTCCGCCTCTTTCGTGAATTGTTCTACCGATTTTGGGGTACTCGGCGTCTATGATTGACCGAATCTTGGATGTGGAACGTCTTACCACATGTCGAATCGGAACACGTCTTATTCCGAGAGTCTGGCCATGTTTAGACTAGCACCGTATTATTATCGTCGTCCTACCGGGAGGAAATTAGTCTACATATACTAATGAATTGAATCGTGTATGATTTCAGGGAAATGTGATCCCGTGGATGCCTTTTAATCATACTTGCCATGTACACAGTGCTAGTGCGTTTCATTTACCGTGAGAGTTGTCGTCTTGTGTCGTCTTTGAATGCGTGATTTCATGATATTGTTCATGGTCATTGCATGATTGGACACCGTCATTGTCTTGGTTCGTGGATGGATGATAATATGTTGGATTTACTGTGATCATCGCATGACTTGACTTGGTTTGTCTGTCGAGTCTCAATCTTATTAAACTTATACCGCTAACGGTGAGATGCAAGCCCTAGTGAGCGTATTCGGTTGCCTAAGAGTGTCTTCCCCGAGTCTTTGAATAACATGATGGATTCGGATTGTATTTCCCCATAGGCTCTTATCATTATCTATAGAATTGCCTATTTATCCTTATCGTATCTCACATGTATATCTAATATATTCATGCTTATCTTTTTGTATTTCCTATATGTACGTTTAATGTGATATGGCTGTGAGAACCCAGAGTTGTACTCCCACTGACTTGCGTTTCATGTTTTTCATGGATGAACAGGTTGGCTTGCTTGGATGAACTTTTTGGCTATGATAATTTTGGGGTTCTGGTGTGAGCTAGCGGCGTTGTCCCTGGAAGTTTTCAACCTCTAGACTATTTTGTCTAGTTTTGCATAAACACTTGTTCTTTGCTAACATTTTAAGAGACCCCGTCTCTTTGTTGTATTTCCGTACTTAGTTTGTAATATTTTGACATTCCTCGTTTTATTTAACTTGCATGTATAAAAGTTTTTAAAACTACCTATTTCCGCTATATAATTCACATGCTTGTATGTTTTATATTTCCGCATTCTCGAGGGTTGTCACAGATCCGACAAAACTTGAGAATATTGTAGCCCAAAATCGTGCCTACCCGAGCCGATGACAACCCGTAACCCGACACGACCAGATGATCAGTGACCCGAACCCGACCTAGTCCCGACATTGACCCGACCACCCAACCCGAGTCGACCCAAAAGGGTTGGCTGAACCGATCTGACCCGATTGCCACCTATTTGTGACGGTAGTATCCTGTCATATGCTTGTGACCTCTGACGAGGGGGGGCAACTAGGAAAGCAAGTGGGAGGGGTTCTCATAGGTCACAAGCAAAACAATATGTTCACTTGTTTGTGAATAATTTCATTCTTAACCGTGTGTACTTGTTCTTTTTTTTATTATTATAAGACCTCTTCTTAATTGGAATTTAAAAATAAAGATAGTGGGAATTATTAAGACTAACTTTTTGGAATTGATAAATTCTTCAAGAAAATTTCCGGTTACCACAAAAAAATATATACTTGGACATAGGCCCATTAGAATTTATAAAAATAATGTTTGGCGTATATTAAATTCATCAAATTGGGTGAAGGGTGGTGTTTCGAGTGTTGGGGTTGGTTCGACGAGAATGGGGTGGTGCCTGGTGGCCTAAGTAGCACGAAAACAGACACGGACACGGACACGACACGGACACGTGATACGGCATCTCGTGAAATTTAGGACACGAAACACGGCATTTAAATTTAATTAAATATATATTTTATAGTTATAAATAACGTACGATCTTATTTTTATATTGCTATATGATATTAAATGTAAATAATTGAAGGTAAAATTTGACTTTAACCACAATTCATTCTCATTTCTCACCCAACCCACCCGACTCATCTTCTAATCACTCTATTTTAGTCTTTCAACCTCTCATTCCGTATTTATAAGGTGTCCGTTTGTCCGTGTGTCCGACACGGTGTCTGACACGGGACGGCTAGTTAGTAGGAGTGTCCGTGCTACCTAGGTGGTGGCTAGGGACTAGGGTGTTTAGAGTATGGCAAACTTACTTTTTGGAGTTTCAATGTGATTTTGAACTAACTTTATAGTTAAATGTAACCACTATTGAAAACAAGTTGATATAAGCTTTGGTTACATTTTATCAAAAAGTGGCAACACAATTCCTTCTTATTTTAATAAGAATTTGCGAACTCAAATTTGTGGTGAAGATCTTTGCGTGGTGGTGATATAATTATTGGACGCTAATATTGTCCAGTTTCGATCATCAAGCACACACATACGTACGAAATATTCTTGTGTTCCCCGCGAGAACCGTCTTCCCTACGTACACTTAAAGATTAATGACAAAAATGAAATATTAAAAGGCTTTAGGTGTAAGCAGTTTGGTCCTCTCGAAAAACACAAAAACTTTAAAGAGACAGAATCTCAAAAGCGTTAGTGAGAGACCTCTTACATAGCGGCGGGAGAGAGTTGTTTAATTTGCATTTGCCTTGTTGTCTCTCACTAATTTAGTGAGAGACGATCTCTCAGAAAATATAAGAATTTTCCATAAGTGATATATTTGCGTTCAGTCTTTGAGTATAATATCAAGACCAAGAAACAGTGTCACATAAATACCCTTGTTTTTTCACGAATTTTTATTTAAGACGGGTACTATTCATCTTAAGTTTAAAACGGGTCAAATACTTATCAAATTAACCTATTTGTTGCCTAGAAAATACAAAAAACTTTGTCTTTATTAACGCCATGTGATACTATTTGACCATCTTAAAGTTAAAACGGATAGTATACGTCTTAAACAAGTCATACTGTTTTTCTTGGTTGATTGCAGACTCAAATAAGACAAGCGTTCAATGGAAACGTGGACGAGTAGAATATTAAGCAATGAGGATCCTCTCCATTTCCTAAAAGAAATGATTTAAGATTTTATCTATCAACGTCCAAGATTTAATCTTACGGCAATCTAATGATTAAGATTTTATACCGGAAAACAAAGGATAAAGGCAATAAAGAGTGAAATGAATGAGAGGAAATAAATTTTAGGAACAAAAACAACCAGTAACATTGACCACAACCAAACCACAAATGAGAGCATCTCCCTCCATACACGTAGTTTTAATTTTATTAATCCAAAAAAACATTCATTATTGAAACTTACTGCTACACTGGACACGTTTCGAGTGTCCAAAATTCTCGAGAAAGTTTCTGAATCTCTTTACTAAATCAAGTGAAACAACAATTATAATGTCACATGAACAAGCAAACACTTCAAACGTAAAATCATTTGCAAAAATATACTCCAACTTTATTCCAACCACCATTTCAGGCTATTACCATTCAGAGAAATCTTACTGAAAACATAATACAAACATAGGGTTAGGGCTGCTTTGGTAGTTGATTAGTTGCAAGCTATCTATAGGGGAAATGATGAAACGTGTCGCGAGACGTGGCGATCGCAGATGAATGCTATGATCAGCAGATAAGTATTTCAGGTGGAAAATAACAGATAAGTATTTCAGGTGGAAAATAACAGATAATGAATGCTATGCTAGAATGAAAAAGGAGTTAAAGGAACATACCCTAGATTATTGTGGATGCACATGGTTTGATATCATGATTTCATCTTGTACATGATGATAATTCAGTAATTCAGCTAACCTTGGAAATGAACTTAACTTTGCATTATACTGTAAGTCTGTAACAGATTGACGGGAAAAGTGCACTTCAAAAACCACTTTCCACAATTTCTGTTAGTGGTGGCGGAATACGAAGTGAGTTGCAGAGAGCATAGACAGACATAAGGTCCAGCTTCCAAGTTCACATAGCTTATAGCATAACGTTAAGCCATCATAACCTAAGCACCACTAAGAAGTAAGAAATCATTCTCTACTGTCTCTTAGAAGAGACATAACAGACGTGGCACGACACAACAATACCTCTGTAGATCATACAGAAGCCTCAGTTACAAGTGTAAATAAGATTATTAGTTTTAATCTTGGGAGTCTACTTTAATGCTCCGAGTTCTTGAGAAGTTTTCCCTATTTCTTTGAGCAAAACAATGAACCATTGTCCATAATAACATGCAACAACAGTAATTACCACAACAGACAGAGAAATATCTCAGGTGCTGGTGTGTTGCATCAGCATCCTCTTCCTCAGTTGTGGAAATTAGACACTCAACTGAAAGCTTTCCTAGTACAGAAAGTGGTACAGATGTCGCAACGAGAATTGAACTCGTAATAGGAGAAGGACAAGGGAAAGCAGCGTAAAAGTTACCTAAGTGAAAATGATATTGCTTCTTAAAGAACCAAAATCAACGGTTAAGGGCTCAAGGGTCAAGTGAGGCCAGAAAAGTCCTTTCATGCAGGTGAAATTTAGCCAAAAATAAATATATATATAGTGAAACATAGAAGAAAAGAATGCTATGATAATTGCATTAAAGAACAGTCTAGAAATCTACATGCACATGGGCCTATAACACTTTAGCTCATAAGGGTTGCTGCCCTGTTCTATAGACATTGATGCCAAGCCATAGATATGTTCTTGAATAAATTTCATGCTTTCCTCAAATTGTAATCTTGAATCAGCAAAAATAAAAAACGTTTTATTGGACGATTTATGACCTCAAACACTCTTAAAGCACTCGAGCCTACAATTATTTTGGGTTACGAGAACTTCATGTCACATACTGAAACAAGAAGCGCAATGTAGCAAAATAGAAAGTAAAGAATTGGAGAAAGTGTTGGAAGAATGGATAAAAAACTTACCAAGACGCAGATACTTTGATACACTTCTTTGTTTTAGCTACGAATTGGGACAAAGGATCCTCCTCTTTTATCAGTATCATAAGTGCCCTTTTTCACCAAGAAACATAGAACAAAGCAAGTAGTAGCTAAAATAAAGCAAAAGAAATATTAAACTGAAAACAAAGCCTCTTAATCATAAAATTGACATTGCAACAACCCCTATTTTAAAAGATCAATGCTGCTGCCGGCCTCATATTTTCTATTAGTATAAACATAACTATTGCACAATCAAATGGACTAATATGCTGTTCAATGCACTTTACAACTAACTAAGATTACAAATCAAATTAGTTTTGTTTATAATAGTATTAAGCATAAGATCAGTAGATCACTAACAATGGAACACGAGCACGTGTCGCATTGACGAGCAAACTCAGTGCAGACACCTGAAAGAGATTAGTTACAAGCCTTTGTTTTATGTGTTCTTATTAAAATCCTTTTTACGTGATATACATGTAACTTGCTGTCTTGCTTATCATATTTTAGGTAGGAATAGCCAGTAAACTATGCAAAGGGCTAAATTATCAGTATAAGTCAAATCATGGAACTTGAAAAAATGTTAGAAAATAGCACAGAAAAACAACTACACATAATATAGATAACATTAAGATTATGACACAAATCATTCTGAGATCCTCAATTAACCTATTTCACAAGTTTCAACCACCCAAACATAAGAGCCAAATTCCTATCCAATTACCTAAGTCATAATTTGGTTGTAGTGATAATACTATCAACATTGAAAGTAACAATTTAAAAAACTACTGTAATAACTACGGCGTATATGTCTACATCAGAAAATTGTTGAAGAACTCCTAGACATATGCACACTTACATGCACAAGCAATCTAGAGGTTGCACTGCAGATTTGGCCAGTTGTGCAAAAACAGCCGAAAGCAGTCCATTCAGCAGCTATAAAATCAAATAAAGATGTAACAAAATCGCTTCTCCGCAAACCTAAGTCTTGAGGCATTGAGTTTACTAACCTTTATCAAGTTCAGCATCATCAAACACAATGATAGGACTTTTTCCTCCAAGTTCTAATGTAACCGGCTGCAAGAGATGCGAATGTTAGAAACCATGACATCTAGAGGATAAACGACTTCGTTGATTAGATGCACTGTCACATACCTTGACCAATTGGGCTGCTAAAGCCATAATTTTGCTGCCAGTAGCTGTGCTTCCAGTAAATGCAATCTACCCAGTATTTCACATAATTTTTATCAATACAACAAGAACCATAAAAGTACAAAATGCGGGGATACATAAACTTTCCCACTCGCAAGTACAACTTGAAAACGACAAGAGTGAAACCTTGTCAACATCAGGATGAGATGCTAACCGGGCTTAGGTCAGCGGAAGTCCTGTGGGAAAAAACACAGTTCCGTTCACTAATAAAGCACTGATAAAAAAAGAAAAAAATTGTTTTTATTGTATTAGCTTCAACATTGAAACATACAAAGATGCCAACTCTGACGGCTTAAGTACTGCTGTACACCCAGCAGCAAGAGCAGGAGCAACTTTCCAGGCAGCCATTAGGAGTGGATAATTCCTTCAAAAACATGAAGACGGAGATCAATAATAATAATCTTTGGTTGTGCAGCGATGAAAATACTGTCAATATTGGCTCATGGAACATCCGAACTTCATTTCTTTGGCACGATGAAACATCTAAGGATTCATCGCAACAATTTCAAAAAGTCTGAACCGATAGGCAATTTTTTATTTTAGGAGTCAAATCGTCAAGAAGCCAAGTTAGAACAAAATACCATGGAGTAATCAGACCAACAACTCCAAGAGGCTGCTTTAATACATGAGCTTTAAATGTGTCCATTGGAAGGGCAAGCGGGGCCTTTTGTTTAGCATCCAGGGCTTCCGCTTGATCAGCATAATATTCAAAACACGAAGCAACCTCATCCTACGAAATTCGAAACAGTAAAGCAGACCAGGGATCAGCGCAAGATAAAAACTAATAAAACGTTTATTTGTTCCGAACACAACTCACAATGTCTGATACTGCTTTGTCCCATGGCTTCCCAGTATCAAGAACTTCAAGTTTTGCAAGTTTATCTTTTCTTTCTTTGACCTGTATGAGAAAATGCACTTAGGAATAAACCCTAAGTCTATAATTTCTATTTGGCAGTAACTCTTAGCTTCAGCAATGAAACTATTAAACTCTATAACTCAGAAGCAATAGCACGCAAGTACTTGGCACGATGAGTTCCAGTTGCAGATCCCCACTCTACCCCCTTGTTCCGTGTAAGAGCTTTTCGAGCAGCAGCAACTGCAGCCTCTGATAGATGAACCATCTCAACCAAAACCTTTAGTGCACAGGCACCCCATACCATGTGCCGGGTTTTCCACTTGGTGAGTTTTTGAGATATTGGGAGCTGCTAGGGTTTAAACTCGTGACCTTCGGTCACATTGTCTCTGATACTGTGAAGAAACCCCCAGCCTAATATCCGACAAAGTTTATAGGCTTATTGAGCCAAATACTGATGGGTCAATACCACAAAATGCTATTTTCCCACGTTTTGGATCAAAATCTGGATGGGGCGATGAATCCATGGAAGTGCTACAACAACAGGTTCGAATAACTTGTATTAATATGTTCTTAATTAGGAAAATGTTCAGGAAGCAGCCGTTGTGTGAGGAGTTTTTAAACATTCAAATAAGGTCGCCTGTTTCGGATTTACCGCCTTCTGACAATCTGGTAGTTGTACCGAACGATAGCTTATATTCCCTCATAGAAAGAGAAGCAGGAAATGCATACTGTCTAGCTGCTGGGAAAGGCGGAAAAATTGAATGGCTGCACGAATCAGAGTGTAAAGATGGGAACAGTGTTTGGACGTTACGTTTCATTGACTACCATGGTAGAGATGAACATATGGGAACAGGAACTGTGATAAATGTTTACAACAATTGTGTGTAAACAATGTCAATGGGTCGGGAACCCAGACTATTGAAAGAGTCTCCTTCACAAGTTCTAGCGAAACAAATGTCAACGGGTCAGGAACTCATACTATTGAAAAAGTCTCCATCAAAAGTATTAGTGATCTAATAGAGAAAATTGCAGATACGCATCTCTAATTATAAACAAGGTACTTCAATCAACTATCCAATACGGAGTATAATTTTTCCTTTCAATTAACATATCCAATAATACCATTTTAATTACCGATGCAAAAATTATAACATAAATAAATATAAAATTTGATATTTTTATTGTACCGATTGTATTTTCTCATATATATTGCTCAAAATTTTGTAAATTTCCTTCAATTATGAGTTGTGTCAAAAAAATGAAATGGTGGGGTTGATTTTAAATGGAGAATATTTATAAGGTAGTTATTTGAACGAAAAGTTACACTCCGTATTAGATATTTTACAGGGTTATTTTGCACAAACTTGATCATCAACGATTTAAACCGCTTTTAAGCTTATGCAGATTGTTAATCTTATAAAACAAAAACTGTTTTTGTAAGATAGTGTCTTTATTTTCTTTAATATATTATATATGTCATAAATCATGACTTTGTAAATCCCTTAACTATGTAAATATATATAGCCACCCATTGTATTATATATATATGATCATCGCGTGAATAATAAAAGTTTGGTACTTTTCTCCTCTGCAATTTCAGCATTTTAGATTACATATCTACTCTAATGTGAATTTAATTGAAATGCATATGCTGAAGTTTTGATTGATTACTGGTGGACCGGTGGTACAAAATATTACTCCGTATAATAGTAGATTATTCATTGAATATTCTTAAAGTTTGTATCACCATGAACATCTTCACAAACTTCACCGGCTCATCACCCTAGCTCGCGATACGTCGACCCAACGCACATGCCCTTCAACACCTTTGACACCACATTCGTTTGGGGAGGGGGAGTCGCGGGTAGATTAAGTGGACTCGTGGGTGAGGGCTGTTGTTTCGTGTAGTGGGGTTGGTTCGACGAGAATGGGGTGGTGGTTAGGGTTAGAGCTGGCAAGTGTGACCCAACTCGAGTGACTGACCATGCCTGAACCCGAGCAAACCCGACCCGACAAAACTTGAGAATATTGTGGCCCAAAATCGTGCCGACCCGAGCCGATGACAACCCGTAACCCGACACGACCAGACGATCAGTGACCCGAACCCGACCCAGTCCCGACATTGACCCGACCACCCAACCCGAGGCGACCCAAAAGGGTTGGCTGACCCGATTACCACCTATTTGTGACGGTAGTATCCTGTCACATGCTTGTGACCTCTCACGAGGGGCAACTAGGAAAGCAAGTGGGAGGGGGTTCTCATAGGTCACAAGCAAAACAATATGTTCACTTGTTTGTGAATAATTTCATTCTTAACCGTGTTTACTTGTTCTTTTTTTTTTTTTTTATTATAAGACCTCTTCTTAATTGGAATTTAAAAATAAAGATAGTGGGAATTATTAAGACTAACTTTTTGGAATTGATAAATTCTTCAAGAAAATTTCCGGTTACCACAAAAAAAATATATACTTGGACATAGTCGCATTAGAATTTATAAAAATAATGTTTGACGTATATTAAATTCATCAAATTGGGTGGAAGGGTGGTGTTTCGGGTGTTGGGGTTGGTTCGACGAGAATGGGGTGGTGGCTAGGGACTAGGGTGTTTCAAAGGTAGAGTATGGCAAACTTACTTTTTGGAGTTTCAATGTGATTTTAAACTAACTCAAACCAGTTGGTCTTGCTTCAGACGGGCCATTTTGGTCTGAAGCAATAAGACGAAATTTTGTAACCACTTTATAGTTAAATGTAAACACTATTGAAAACAAGTTTATATAAGCTGTGGTTATATTTTATCATAAAGTGGCAACATAATCTCGTCTTCTTTTAATAAGAATTTGCGAACTCAAATTTGTGGTGAAGATCTTTGCGTGGTGGTCGAAGGGAGGCCGGGGTGGTCTGGTGATATAGTTATTGGACGCTAATATTGTCCAGTTTCGATCATCAAGCACACACATACGTACGAAATGTTCTTGTGTTTCCCGCGAGAACCGTCTTCCTTACGTACACTTAAAGAAGGATGACCAAAATGAAATATTATAAGGCTTTAGGTGTAAGCAGTCTGGTCCTCTTGAAAAACACAAAAACTTTAAAGAGACGAAATCTCAAAAGCGTTAGTGAGAGACCTCTTACATAGCGGCGGCAGAGAGTTGTTTAATTTACATTTGCCTTGCTGTGTCTCTCCCTAATTTAGTGAGAGGCGATCTCTCGAAAATATAAGAATTTTCCATAAGTACATAATATGTAGCATTTCAATGCTAAGTGATTTATTTGCGTTCAGTCTTTGAGTATAATATCAAGACGAAGAAACATAGTGTCGATAAATACCCTTGTTTTTTTCACGAATTCTTATTTAAGACGGGTATTATTCGTCTTAAGCTTAAAACGTGTCAAATACTTGTCAAATTAACCTATTTGTTGCCTAAAAAGTAGAAAAAGCTTTGTCTTTATTAACGTCATGTGATACTATTTGACCATCTTAAGTTAAAACGGATAGTATACGTCTTAAACAAATCTTACTGTTTTTCTTGGTTGATTGCAGACTCAAATAAGACAATCGTTCAATGGAAACATGGACGAGTAGGAAATTAAGCAATGAGGATCCTCCCCATTTCCTAAAAGAAATGGAGGTTCCATTACCTATCAAAGTCCAAGATTTCATCTTACGGCAATCTAACTATTCAGATTTTATATCGGAAAACAAAGGATAAAGGCAAGGCAATAAAGAGTGAAATGAATATTGTAATATGTTGTGAGAGGAAATGGACCCTCCATTTCCCCTCCATTTCCATTTCCTATAGAAATGGAGAGGATCCAAACACGAAATCGCATTTTTGGTCAACAAACAAGCTTATTTTTATTTTGAAACCCAAAAAATTAGCAAAAAGCGTAAACATTTCCAATTAAGTTGAATCCATTATCTCATGCAGTTCATAAATTTTAGGAACAAAAACAACCAGTAACATTGACCACAACCAAACCACAAATGAGAGCATCTCCCTCCATACACGTAGTTTTAATTTTATTAATCCAAAAAAACATTCATTATTGAAACTTACTGCTACACTGGACACGTTTCGAGTGTCCAAAATTCTCGAGAAAGTTTCTGAATCTCTTTACTAAATCAAGTGAAACAACAATTATAATGTCACATGAACAAGCAAACACTTCAAACGTAAAATCATTTGCAAAAATATACTCCAACTTTATTCCAACCACCATTTCAGGCTATTACCATTCAGAGAAATCTTACTGAAAACATAATACAAACATAGGGTTAGGGCTGCTTTGGTAGTTGATTAGTTGCAAGCTATCTATAGGGGAAATGATGAAACGTGTCGCGAGACGTGGCGATCGCAGATGAATGCTATGATCAGCAGATAAGTATTTCAGGTGGAAAATAACATACAGGAGCATGAAAGTTTGAGACCTGGCTATATAGGTAGAAACATCCAAGGGCTAAGATGAAAAAGGAGTTGAAGGAACATACCCTAGATTATTGAGGATGCACATGGTTTGATTTCATGATTTCATCTTGTACATGATGATAATTCAGTAATTCAGCCAACCTTGGAAATGAACTTTTCCTTGCATTATACTGTAAGTCTGTAACAGATTACAAGGGAACACTGCAGGTTAGAGAGTTAAAGCTACAGGGTGATTTTTTTAAGCATTTCATGATATTTTGAATGTGCAACATTAATACATATACGCAAGTTCAAAGGATGGAACCTAATTCTCTGCATTCGAGTCGGAATAATCTACCATGTTTTTTAGGAGGATTAAATAAATGCAAACTATTATGGTTAAATCTTTTGAAGCTTTTAGATAAAAACAAACTTCAAACATAAAAAGAAACGTCGTCACCCCGGTACCTCAATGACTCCCGAAAATTAAGGGGTGGTAAGCGGATTGGACGTACGGATCCCTACCCATGTGTTAGCAACACAGAGAGTCAGATAGAGGGAGAATCGATGATATGTTCGTAACAGAAAGTCTAACAAATCATTGAAGAATGACACTTGGAGCCACCAATTTGGGCAACTCAGCGGCAAAAATGGTAGACTTGTGATTAGGTGAAGTCTAAAAAAAACATTTCGAGCTGAAAGAAGACCGGGTTTTTCCGAGCAACGCTAATCGTATAAGACTAATATAGCTCATAATACACTCGAAGGTTATTAATCATTGTAGCCTGTTTGTACTCGGAATAAAAGGCAGTTTAGTTGTCTATGGTGATTATGGCTGGCTGATCTCAAGCGCGGAAATAAGAGGATAGCTACCATGAAATAAGCCACACTTTAAGAACGTAGATAAATATTGCGAAAGTAACCCGAGTCTTAAGAGTCATCTGTCCAAAAAAATGTTTCATAGACTAGGACTATTATGGTTAAGATACAGTGACATGTTTACACTAATGGAGATCACGTAAGAATACGATATCTCATGTCTGCCATAAGAAAGATAGATAGCACATGAAAGAGGACCCAGAGTCTCAGACACACCCTCTTTCTATACTCTCTAGTCTCTATTCAACTCCATGTCATAAAGATGACATTATTTCTCACAAGTAGGAGGCTGATATTATAATTAAACTCAATTTGGCATCCTTTTTCCACCATGACGTAATTTTGAACATAATTTTATACTTACTGTGCAAAATCTTCATCTCGGGTGTGGCCGTGTGGGTTCCTACAGACAAAGGAGGATGGACATTGGTATACTGAGCAATATGATACTTTAAAAGGAAAAGTGCACTTCCAAAACCACTTTCCACAATTTCTATTAGTGTTGGGGGGTTACCAAGTGAGTTGCAGAAAGCATAGACATAAGGTCCAGCTTCCAAGTTCACATAGCTTATAGCATAAGATTAGGCCATTATAACCTAAGCACCAGTAAGTATTAAGAAATATCCCTAATCTCAAATTATGCTCATATAACTATTACTGGCCGTAATACCGACACTAAGAAGGCATATTAAGTTAACCGATGAAATCATCACTATTGTCTCTTAGAAGAGACATAGCAGACGTGGCACGACACAGGAATAGTTCTGCAGATCATACAGAAGCCTCAGTTACGAACTGTAGATAAGATTACTAGTTTTAATTTTGGGAGTCTACTTAAATGCTCCTGGTTCCTGAGACTTTTTCCCTCTTTCTTGCAGCAAAATAATGAGCCATTATAACATGCATCAACAGTGATTACCACAACATAAAGAGAAATATCTCAGGTGCTGGTGTGTTGCATCAGCATCCTCTTCCTCTTCCTCAGTTGTGGAAATTAGACACTCAACTGAAAGATTTCCTAGTACAGAAAGTGGAACAGATGTCGCAACGAGAATTGAATTCGTAATAGGAGAAGGACAAGGGAAAGCAGCTTAAAAGTTACCTAAGTAAATGATACTGCTTCTTAAAGAACCAAAATCAACAGTTAAGGGTTCAAGGGTCAAGTGAGGCCAGAAAAGTACTTTCATACAGGTGAAATTTAGCCAAAAATACATTTATATAGTGAAACATAGAAGAAAAGAATGCTATGATAATTGCATTAAAAAACAGCCTAGAAATCTACATGCACATGGGCCTATAACACTTTAGCTCGGTCTGTTCTATAGACATCGATGCCAAGCCACAAATATGTTCTTGAATGAATTTCATGCTTTCCTCAAATAATAATCTTTAATCAGCATAAACAAAAACGTTTTATTGGACGATTTATGACCTCAAACACTCTTAAAGTACTCGAGCCTACAAATTTTTTGGGTTACGAGAACTTCATGTCACATACTGAAACAAGAAGCGCAATGTAGCAAAATGGAAAGTAAAGAATTGGAGAAAGTGTTGGAAGAATGAATAAAAAGAACATACCAAGGCGCAGATACTTCGACACACTTCTTCGTTTTAGCTTCGAATTGGGACAAAAGATCCTCTTTTATCAGTATCATAAGTTCCCCTTTTCACCAACTAAACGTTAGAACAAGCAAGTAGTAGCTAAAATAAAGTAAGAGAAATATGAAATTGAAAACAAAACATCTTAATCATAAAATTGACAGTGCACCAACCCCCATTTTTAAAGATGAATGCTGCTGCCGGCCTCATATTTTCTATTAGTATAAACATAACTATTGCACAATCAAATGGACTAATATGCTGTTCAATGAACTTTACAACTAACTAAGATTACAAATCAAATTAGTTTTGTTTATAATAGTATTAAGCACGAGATCAGTAGATCACTAACAATGGAACACGAGCACGTGTCGCATTGACGAGCAAACTCAGTGCAGACACCTGAAAGAGATTAGTTACAAGCCTTTGTTTTATCTGTTCTTATTAAAATCCTTTTTACGTGATATACATGTAACTTGCTGTCTTGCTTATCATATTTTAGGTAGGAATAGCCAGTAAACTATGCAAAGGGCTAAATTATCAATATAAGTCAAATCATGGAACATGAAAAAATGTTAGAAAATAGCACAGAAAAACAACTACACATAATATAGATAACATTAAGATTATGACACAAATCATTCTGAGATCCTCAATTAACCTATTTCACAAGTTTCAACCACCCAAACATAAGAGCCAAATTCCTATCTAATTACCTAAGTCATAATTTGGGTTTGGTGATTATATATATAGCGTACTAACCAATCATCTAACAAAAGCACAGCACAAAAGGCAATTAAACAACTCATTTTCAGGTCAATATCAGATTATGAAACGATAATCGTACAGGTAATCTGCTCATAATTTTAAACCTAGTGGAAAAGGAAATGAACTATTTGCCTAAAAAACACTAATATGCATTTGTAGAACCTTTAATAATAGCCGGTGCTTTTATGGAAAAGGGAGCACAAGAGGACTTATATCACCACTATATAAAGCATACTGCCTATAAGAATTTATTTCTCCTCCCACGCTTCATTTTCAATTTTCTCTAATACATCAAAACTGTCTTCCCTTCTCCCTCAACGTCTTTATCTCCGGTAAGATGCAGACAATGACATATCATCTTCCATATCAGTTGAGTGAAGAGTTGGAGTCAGACGGTCATAACTTTAGGTCGACTTCCTTCTCCTCTGTCCCAAGCCTACCAAAAGTTTTAACTCTTACAGCAAATTTCGATCAACAAACTTATCTTCCAACCGTCCAAAGCTACTGTATAACCACTTTCACAGGGCATACCTCCAATATTTTCTCTCTCACTTTGTCTGGAAAATATCTTTACAGTGGCTCATCGGATAATGAAATCCGAATATGGAAACGAAACCCTCTCAGCCATGAAGCAAATGATGAGAAGCTAACCGATAATGTGGTGGCTGTAGGAAAGAGTTCAGTGAAGTCCATGGTGGTGTTGAACAACCAGCTGTTGTTCACTGCACACCAAGACTGTAAAATCCGTGTATGGAAGACCAAATCCCAAAACCCACACCAGAACCACATATATGAAAAAATAGCTAGCCTACCCACACTTGGTGACCGTACAGTCAAAC
Organism: Heliosperma pusillum; assembly: GCA_022085475.1. Lineage (NCBI taxonomy): Eukaryota > Viridiplantae > Streptophyta > Magnoliopsida > Caryophyllales > Caryophyllaceae > Heliosperma > Heliosperma pusillum. The sequence goes on along the minus strand of JAIUZE010070874.1, from coordinate 43,408 downwards.
TGCTAAACCCAAATAACCAAGTTCAGATTCGACGCCACAAAAAATGCACATGGGTACACCATGTGGACACTGTTTCTGCATTGGCCATATCTAGGGATCAGTCCCTCCTTTACTCAGTTTCGTGGGACCGCACACTAAAAATTTGGCGAAGGTCTGACTTCAAATGTTTGGAGTCTGTCACTCATGCACATGATGATGCTATAAATGCAGTTGTAGTGTCTAATGATGGAGATGTTTACACAGGTTCAGCAGACAAGAAAATAAAGATCTGGCGAAAGACGCCTGGGGCCAAGAAACATTCTCTGATTAGTACCCTCGAAGAGCATAAGTCTGGGATTAACGCCTTGGCGCTAAGTACAGACGGATCTTTGCTGTACTCCGGGGCATGTGATAGATCGATATTAGTGTGGGAAAAGAGGGGATACGATGAAGGAATGGATCTTCTGGGAGCTCTAAGGGGACATACCAAGGCTATTTTGTGCTTGGCTACAATAGATGATTTAGTTTGTAGTGGTTCAGCTGATAAAACTATCAGAGTTTGGAAGTCATTTGGGTCAAACTATTTCTGCTTAGCAGTACTTCAAGGGCACCAAGGCCCAGTCAAATGCTTGACTGCCGCAGTTGATTCTTATTATAGCAGACATGATAGCTCCTCATCCTCTAATTATCTTCTCTATAGTGGTAGTTTAGATTGCAATATTCGAGTATGGCATGTATTGCTCTCGCATCAGTAAACCATCATCTTAGGTCCTTCAACTTCTGTAATTTTAGTACCTCGGCTTAGTAGAAATATCAGATAAATAAACAGCATTGTAACTCTTTGTTTATGACAAATGTGTCTGTTTTACTGATTCAAGACCTCCACCTAAACAACATGACTCGTATGTTGTTTAAATACACCAAAATGATTCTTTCACAATCGTTTCCAATGTGTGACAAATGAAGAACACATCGAACAGCGATGTGATATTTCTCTCCAATGGAAGGAAAAAAAACTGTGCCAGGCTCGTTTTTTCCATTGTTAGAGCCTAGAGTTCCTGAGTATCTAACTATATGAATTTTCAGATCACTTGAAGAGAACCATGCAGCATTGAAAAATATCACCATGATCACTGCATAGTGCCATATCGGACAGATAAAAAGATAAAATAAGTTGGGATGGTCTTATCTCTTTCCCAAATAATACCCACGCTCATAAACACGCCCGTACTCCAATACCTGCACAGATACCCACTTATGGCTTACATCTGAACAGGCCCCCACCATCGTACTACCTTGCACGGCCATGTTCAGCCCACACCTCAACTTTTCCCTATCCCCTACAACGTAACTCTACGCGTACCTCTGCCTTAAGCTCCACCTTCATACACTACGATTTAGTACTTTATTTAGTTCGTACTCTATTGTTTTTTCTTTAAAAAATTGTTAGTTAATGTTACAGGTTAGTTAATTGATAATTCTATCACGTGCAATGATCCTCTCATAAAGTTAGCAAGCATATTATTTCAGCATACTGCTAATTGCTAAACAAAATTTCAACAATAACCTAAAAAAAAGCAAGCTGAAATTTGAACATACAGAAGAGCAGTTATGTGCTAAGTTGATGCTAGAAACTCAAGACGATGACCTCATTAATTGCACCGGGCTTGGAAGCTTCTCCCGACAACCTGAAACGCAATTAGATAATGCAGTCACCTTACTATAGAATCAAGGATGTACATGTAGTAATCCTTTATGCCTTCTAGTAGCCGCAAATATTTAACAAACAATTCGGCAATTATCAGTTTCTATCTCTATTTAGAAGACCGTAGTTGCGTCCCATACAACTATACAAATCTGTACTACTGAAAACATAACATCACAGGCACTTATCAGTTGCAGGTTCTTAGTAAGCATCTTTTGGACTAATTAATTGGCATGGCATCGGTTTAGAATCAAAGAAATTATCGCATTCTTACAAAGCGAAATAGTTATTCTCGCATTCTCATTCCATTTTAATCAAATGACAGAAGAATTAGGCCGGAAAACGACATAATCTGCACCAACAAAATATCGGTAAGTAACGTATACTCGTCATTCACATTCAATTTGTCGGTTTTAAAGGCGAAACAAAAATATTAGCCATAACCACACAATATAGATTACTCGCAACTTTTTAACAATGATGAATTGATGATCTTGCATTATATCTCCATATAAATTAGAGAAATTAAAAAACAAAGTGCGCAGAAATCAACAATCACAGTTAAAATTGAGAACTTCATGTATAAATGTATAATAAGATGAAGAAGAAGAGAGAAAGATTAAAAGAAGAAACCTAATTTAGATGTAAACAAGTACTTGAACATACTGACCTGAAGATTTAGGGATTCAAAATGAGCAGATTTTAGGGAAGAACTAGTAATTAGGGTTTTTAAGATTATGTCTTGAGATTAAACGGAGGTTTATTGTAGCGCATAAGCTGTTTGATGAAAGTCCTATGAGAAAAATAACAGTATTTCCCGCCTAATTTTCCTTTGTGGTAGAGAAATGTAACGGTTTTGGAAATCGGGATTTTATACAAATTTGCTTTGGGCCACAGTATCTATAGATATCATAGCGCATTGATTTAGCCCACTAACAAACGGGTTAGTGAGTTAAGTGGACGGGTTTAGATGTGGTAATTGGGTCAGTCGTGTTTGGGTCAGCATGTCCTTTCAGGTCGTGTTAGGTTTGGGTCATGTCATTTCGGGTCAAATGAATTATTGGGTCGGACCATCGGGTCCGATTACTTTATCGCAATACTTTAATATTTTACCAGGAAATTTAGTTTTTAACCATTATTTGGTTAGTTACTTCATTATTAAGTCAGGTTTTATTTTGATCAATATTAATCTTAATAATTGTCGAGTCATCGATTTAATCGGGTCAACATCGGGTATGGGTTGGGTCAGAATTTGGTCACTGATCATTGGGTTGGTTCGGGTTACGGGCCGGGAGAGGAGAGAGTTGGAAAATGAAAAATGGGTTAGTTTAGCAATCAATAGACTATACAACATATTATAGATTTCGAGCTTTATAATAAAGAAGTTGAGCTTATATGTATATTTTACGAACTTTATTGAAAAGAATTTGAGCGTCTTTATATAAATTTTAAATTCAAAATATTATAATAAAACTCAAAAACAATACATATAAGCTTAATTAGATTTTAATTTTGACACCTAAAAAATTAAAATGTAAGTAAAAAATTTTAAAAGTTCGAAAAGATTGCATATAATCACAATTAGACGATTGACATTGGATGTACCATGCTCATATACATCTGGTTGTATAGCCTTATTTGTGGTTAGTTTAGTGTAAATATATATTTAAAGTAAATGTTTAAGGAGAAAAGTAAGTTCTTAAATACGTTTTTCGTGAGTCAAGACAGAAGTCTGACTTTTGTTAACGGCAAATGACATATCATACTTCTCGACATGGTCGACATATAATATTAGGTATCTTTGCGCAAAAAAAAATACAGTTAGGTGCATTTGTGCTAACGAGGGATTAACATTAGATACTTCCTCGCAAAAAAAATCCTTGCTAATTAGTTCGAAGGTAGAGTAGTCAAGAGTGACACTCAAAATAATGGATTTGCATTTCTACAAATTTTGCGCCTTCTACAAACATTTTATCCATGCACCTATTTTTTTTTTTTTCGGCAGCGGTAAAAGATGCAACTACATGTTCAAAGGCAATTCTCTAGCTTGTATCGTATGAAGTACTCTGATGGATTTGTATTTCCGCATACATCTTATACCTTCAATATCATAAACTTGTATATAATCATGGTCCAATAACATGGAAAATAATAAATTTAACAAAAGAAACAAAAAAAAAATGACACATTGGATAAAATAGCCAAAATTAGTGAAGGGTTCCTTGAGTAGCAAGAGCTAAGCCAAATTAGAATAGAAAAAAGATTGAGTGAATTAATATAAGAAATATTGTGCAGAGAGATGCAAATGCTTTCACTTTAAGAATAAGAATACTAGATATTCTTGATTTGGCATCTTTGGTGGGAATCCCTGTCAAAGATAAAGTATAATTAGGCATATTTATCATCTCATTTTTAGCTTTTTGCCATGTGATTTTAACAGGGTTTCATCTTCATTAGTACCATGCGCACACAATCATATGCTAAATATACACTCGCCCCATTTTTATGGTAAGTTATTTGCATTTTTGGATCCGAATTAGGGGTTGATAACGAGCTGATAATACGAGCATGAGCTTTGCCGTGCTCGATTTGTGTTCATGAAACATAACTCGAGCTTGAGCTAATCTCAAGCTCACCTGAGCTTGAAAAAATTGAGATCAATAATATGCTCGCGATCTTTAAGTAACCCGGGCTTAAGCCAATCTCAAGTTCAACTCGAACTTATATATGTAATAGCAGAGATTATATATAAAATTATCGGGCAAATCAATGAAAATATATCATATGGTTATACATTGATATAATCATGATAAATATTTTTTTATAAAATAAAAGTGAAATATTATTCTATCACACACGTTCGAGTCGAGCCAAGCCAACAATTTTATCTCACATTGACTCGTATATAATCAAGTGGAGTCAAGCTCGCACAAGCCAATATTTGACTGAGTCGAGCTAAAGCTGCTCGCGAGTTGTCTCGTCTCATTATCGTCCTTTATCCAAACTAGCTATTAACATTTAATAATTATAACTCGCTCCGTCCTCTCGGTTATTCATTTACATATTTCATTTGTTTCATCGAATATGGATAGAACTCATCTCACGGTACTCATGTGGTTTGAACTTTTTCACTTAATACCCAGCATTTAGGTTTGGGCACATGGTACCCCTCAAGTTTTAATTTTTGCGCATGATCTATTTCTCAACTCCGGTAAAATGTTGAAAGTAGTACGCAGTATTATTTTTTTCCTCTCAAGATTGAGTTGTTACACGATATACCCCTGAACACACCGTAACAGTGTAACGGCTATATTTTATTCTCCTTTTATATTATTTTGTACCAAAAAGCCCTTAAAAAAGACGTGTTAGTATTATGGAATAACAACATATATATAACCGGAATAAAAAAACAATATATATACCGTATGGAATAAAAAGATTATGAATATACGGAGGATTAGTGTCACCTTTAGGTTTAGGACTTTGTTTGATGTATATAAAAAGATTAGGATCTCTAGGAGTTTTTCTTTTGTCCATCACCACACTTTGTGCTCTTGCCACTAAAAAGACTTTCTTTGCAACTTACCGTAGAAAGTTGATCATAAAGTTTATAGACTCATGTGACCAAAACTTTATTTGAGCCAAACATATAATGTCGATCATTTTCGTTAGGTTAGTTTCATTCTAGCTCAAATTATCTTTATCCTCGATTGCGGAGTCGGAATTTAAATTAAGGAGCAAAAAAAAATTAAGTGGGACGAACAACTAATAACATAAGGTACATTTGAGGGGAAAATAGAACAACAATTTTCGAAAAGTTCATCCACCAGAGATGCGAGCAACCTTGCTAGGCCCAGGCCCAAACCCGCCATTGTTTATAGTGTAGCTTTCAATTTATACCTAACTTTCTCGTTATTTACTCATGTTAAGTTTTAAGTATAAGAACAATTTCGTAGATGTTTGTATAGTAGTGATAAAATAATACGAAGTACATTATATAAATCTCCTAATTCTAATTGAAAATGTAACACTTGGGTATAACCACGTCTAACTGTAATTAATCTGGAACTACTAATGCCTTTAGTTTCTATATATCCTCTAATTACGTTCATAAAAAGAGACGACAAAGCGGCGGGGCAAGACGAGCTTGATTGGTTTAAGTTTCAAAAGTTATATATGGCCGTAGGGGTATGATTCATTTTGACATGGGTTGGAATGTCATGATTGTCATTTGTCACCGATCATGGTATATCCGAGTTAATATATATTTCTCTCTATGTAAATTTCTATTTTACAACTTCAAATATATTAAAAATCCGAGATTTAAATTAGGGGTGACGATAACGGACTTACTTCATGATTGTCCTCGACTATTTTAGAGTAACAAAGTACTATATCATGCCAATGTATAAACGTTAGTTTATACTCATATATATACTCTATTCATCCCTTCTTTATTGTCCTATTTATATTAACATTTGGTTGTACAATGATTACAAACTCTCGCCTTATGCTTTCAAGCTAGAATAAGTCGTCTGCCGGAATACCAACTCATTTATATTTCCGACCCGAGTTTGACTGAAGAAATCTCAAAACCGGTCATGGGTTACTCTGGCAGCCTAGCTAATGTCACACTCACTATACTCTGGACTACTCAATGTTTCACTAGTTTCCTCTTGTAAGTCGCAACACTTGGAAATAAGCCACAGTATAATAACAATAATATAGCAGTAGGTCTTGCTTAAGACGGGTCGGATCTTGCAACGGGTATTTTGTGAGAGGAAATGGGTAGAGGGGACAAGGTGGGCACCCCCCATGTGCTCTCCACTCACCCTTGATGGGTATTTTGTGAGAGAATTTGGTATCCGTCTTAAGCTTAAGACGGATACCTCCGTCTTAAATAAGAATTTGTGATAATATAGTTGGCATAATAGGTCAATCATGGTTTAAAAAGTCAGGTTAACTTGAGTACCAGAGTCACACATTAATCTAGTCAAACAACGCTCGCTGAAAAATATGCTCTTGGAGTAATAACATTCCTGGACACGAGGACAGTGAAAAAGTTAATATAAGCATGCATGTTTGGCTTAGCTACTAAATACGGAGGATCATATTTCTGATAACAATAAGTCTATTTGTAGACACGGGTATATCTGTCTATAATTATAGACGGGTATAGCCGTCTACAATGAGAATTTGTGTTTTGATAAAGTACTATTCCATGTTTAATAAAAACTGCAAATAAATGACCGAAAAGGGAGTATTATTCCAAATGATCCTCATTTAGTGTAACCCTGACTTTTCTAAATATTTGTACAATAGATATTACGACTTCAGGTTGGTAGAACTTAATACATTTATTCAATTTATTCATTATATATGTAAGATATAGTTTCTTAATCAAACGTTTGTAATTTAAAGGAATGAAGGAATTAATAGATACTAATGTTGTATCATGAAAATAGATGTTATGATAGTATAAACAAGATAAATTTAAAATGATATCTCTCCACACATACTTGTACAACTTTATTGTCAAATTTAACATCAGCTTATCATCAAAATAAACCAAAACATCAAACTTGGGAATGGAAAAGAGCATTAGATAGATGTGATACATAGCATGATATATTTTTGGTAAATACTTGATGTAATAAGGATTTAAAAAGTCCGAACATTACATTGTTTAGGCAACTACATTTCTTTCATGATTGAAAAAAAAATTACTTAATATCGTACTTATGCAAACCTTCATTCAAAACAACTGAATATCATAACACGACAATCAACTCTTCAGAACTTCCAAAATCGAAATAAAACTTTTTGACGTCATTTTTTATTTTGGATGACGAGAAAACCCGCAGCCGCTATATTTGCTGCGTATTGAGTAAATCCTTGAGTATATATACGTGATAGCTTGCAGACCACATACATACACCATGTCAACCACCTTTTTTATGGGGTGACAAACTCGAAATCTAGAAGGCATAATCTCATACTCCATCCGTCCCGGTCATTTATTTACCATTTCTTTTTTAGGGTGTCTCATTCATTTGTTTACCTTTCTATATTTGGTATGCTTCCAATGGGTTATTTGATCACCCAATAAAACTTTTATCCACATGTCATCCAATGCCCCTACCCACAAATGGTCCCCTCCCTTCTCCTTAATATTTGTGCCATAAGCAAAGGTAAACAAATGAACGGGACGGAGGGAGTATTATTTTGTACCCCATCAAAATTGCTCTTGGACTCTTAGTGAAACTTAAACCTGAGATCGGTGGAAATTTAACCTAAATTTTAACGGCTAAACTCAATCCTTGTACGCTTTTTGACGTCATTTGATTGTACAAGTTATTCAAAATTCTCTTTTACATGTTGATATGTTATCCTTGACAACCAAAAAGAGGCTTTAATCCTTGAGTCTCGACCTTTTGCGATCAATAATTAAATTGATTCCTTTGTCCGCTCCTAAGTCCTAAGTTCCATGATTCCTCTGTTATGTTTGTTGATAACCAAACCCAATAAAGTGCCAAGGCATCTCATCTTCACTCCCAACTCCCAACATTATATTTTACTAAAGCACGCATATACACTCATATACAGCCTTTTTGTCATAATAAAATAAATATAAAAAATGAAATCAAATAAATAATATGACTTGTATATGGGTTATCTAATTCGTATGCCACAAATCCTCATTTGTGAAGTCATAACCGTCACAAGCATGTAACGGATATAAGAAGACTTACTTTTTTCGTAGCTTATTTTGTACTCCGTATATTAAATTGTATGATTGTTTGTAGTAAATGAATCTTTTAAACGGTGTAATCATATTATCATATACTTCCCACCGTCTCTGAAATAACTTCAAAAAATAAGAATACTGAAATTGTATGATTTAAGACATAACTAGACGTCTCAAATAAAGAAGTTGTTTTAAGATAATAATGATATAGTGGGGCATAAGAAAAGTGAGTGGTATTCAATTATTCATGTACTAATAACAAAAAAAATGTAAATAAAATTTAATGTATCGTAAAATAATGGATGATATTTATAAAACAATCAAATAGCTAAAATGAAAGATATTTCAGAGTCACGGGAAATATAAGTTATTTTCAATCTAAGTGTGAATTTTTATTTTTCAAGTTAGTGCCTATATATGTACTTGACATTTCGATGTTAACATCATCATTATTTGTACTATTTATTTCGGTAAGTTTTTTTTTGTAAAGGGAACACATGCACAGTAATAGCTTTCTGATAGAGATTCGAACTTAGGACAGGACTACTATCTCTTATAATTTTATCGGTTAATCTAGTTAGCATTTATATTTTTGATAAGTTATTACTTAAGCATACGAATTGTTAATGGATTAACAAACACCTAGAAGTACCTAGAAGGCAAAAACAGATAACTAGCTAGGGCACAAACTTTATGCTCCCATAGGTAGTGATCCTGTTATGACAGAAACGAAAAAGAACAAATAAAGAACAGTAAAGACGACAACACACAGATTTACGTGGTTCACTAACGGTGTGTTAGCTACGTCCACAGGGCAGAAGGGAGGAGAGTTTTATTAATGTTGAGGAGTTACAGAGTTTTTCAGATTCAGAGTTATGATATGATAACTGCTAGGGTTAGGCTTAGAGAATTTATATAGTACTCTCTAAGACCTAATACAGAAAACCTAGAAAGGCCCAAAACAGACCATAGGCCCAAGACAGAAACCCTAGCCCAAACAGATTAACGGATACCGTTTAGGTTTCGGGGGTCAGCGAGACCCCACCAGGGCGTTTCACCCCTGGACCCCGACTCGCTGACCGGGCAGCGAGACCCCCGCATTGTCACTCGAAGTGGCAATTAAACCGATTCAAGGCATTATTCAACAAATCTCCACCTTGACTTGAATTCTCTCTCAACCAGAACAGATGTACCAGATGCACCTCCATAGATGCCAGATGTACCAGAAGAAACTCTTCTCCCTTCCCCCTTAGATATTGCCCCCTAAGGGCAATCAGATGCTTCGGATATTTAGCAAGTTCAAACAATGTTCAAACTTGCTCTGCGGAACTGGCTTGGTAAACATATCAGCTGGGTTATCAGCAGTACCCACTTTGTTCACCTTAATCCTCTTCTCATTTCTCAGAAAATGATACCTGACATCAATGTGTTTAGTTCTCTCATGATGGACTTGATCCTTAGCAAGACAAATTGCACTGAGACTGTCACATACACAATAGCTTGATCTTGATGTAGACCCAGATCATTAATCAACCCTTTCAACCATATTCCCTCTTTAGCTGCTGATGTCAACGCCATATACTCAGCTTCTGTAGTAGACAACGTTACTGTAGGCTGCAAAGTAGCCTTCCAACTGACAACCGAACCACAAAGAGTGAAAACATAACCAGTCATGGATCTTCTACTGTCCACATCTCCAGCATAATCTGAGTCAGAATACCCAGATACCAAACACTCTGCATCACCTCCATAAATGAGACCAACATCAGATGTACCCTTAAGATACCTAAAGATCCTCTTCACAGCTTGCCAATGTTCTTTTCCTGGATCACCCATAAATCGACTCACCACACTGACAGACTGTGCTAGATCAGGTCTAGTACAGACCATAGCATACATCAAACTTCCTACTGCATTAGCATAAGGAATCCGAGACATGTATGCCTTTTCTTCAGCTGACTTAGGTGCAAACGCAACAGACAGATGTGCATTTGATGCACTAGGAGTATCTATGGATTTAGCTGTAGACATGCCAAATCTTGACAACACCTTCTGAATATAGCTTTTCTGAGATAAGAAAAGCTTCTTCTTGCTTCTATCCCTGAAGATCTCCATTCCCAGAATTTTCTTCGCTGCACCCAAGTCTTTCATCTCAAATTCAGTACTTAAGAGACCCTTCAGTTTCTGAACATCAGACCTTTTCTCTGCAGCTATTAGCATATCATCGACATATAGGACTAGATAGATGAATGAACCATTCACAACCTTACTGTAGTATACACAGCAATCATACGGACACCTATTATAGCCGATCTTCATCATATAACTGTCAAACCGCTTGTACCACTGCCTAGGAGACTGTTTCAGCCCATATAAGGACTTTTTCAGCCTGCAAACGTAATCTTCTTTTCCAGGAACCTGGAAACCCTCTGGCTGAGTCATGTATATCTCTTCCTCCAACTCTCCATGTAGGAAAGCTGTTTTAACATCTAGTTGTTCAAGCTCCAGATCCCGATGTGCAACTATCGCTAGTAGCACCCTGATAGAAGTATGTCTGACCACTGGTGAGAAAATCTCATTGTAGTCTATCCCCTCTCTTTGCGTGAACCCCCTAGCTACTACCCGAGCTTTATACTTGACCCCTTCAACCTCTGTTTCCCCTTCCTTTTTCTTGAAAACCCATTTGCATGTAACAATCTTTCTATCCCTCGGCCTCTTGGTTAATTCCCATGTCTGATTCTTCTGAAGTGACTCCATCTCGTCTCCCATTGCAGCAAGCCATTTGGGAGACTCAGTACCAGTAACTGCTTCTTTGTAGGTGGATGGTTCAGTAGAATCCGGATCCACCTCCTCAGCAACCAGAAGTGCAAAACCCACCAAATTATCTTCTTCACGACCGAATCTGTTCGGAGGCTTCCCAAAATTGGGCCTGATTGACCGCTCACGGGCCAAACTTGGTTGATTCTGAATTGGTAATGAAGAATCTGATGGTTCAGTTTCTGACTGTAGTTGTTGATCTTCTTGTTGTAGTTCACTCTCATCAAGAGTGACTTCTTGCTCCACCTGTTTATCAACACTACTACTATCTGACACGGTAACAGACTTCACAGTAGGATTAATCATAGAATTTTTATCAAAAACAACATTTCTACTTAAAATAACCCTACCCTCAGATGGAGACCAGATGCGGTATCCCTTGACACCATCCCCATAACCCACAAATACTCCCTTTCTAGCTCGTGGTTCTAACTTACCCTCATTTACATGATAATAGGCAGTACTACCAAAAGCTCTTAAAATAGAATAATTAGCAGGCTTACCAGACCACATCTCAAAAGGAGTTTTGAGATTCAGACTTGTGTGAGGTCCCCTGTTTATCAGATAGCATGCTGTACTAACTGCTTCTCCCCAGAATTTCTTTGTTAGTTCAGCATTAGAGAGCATGCACCTCGCCCTCTCCAGAAGTGTCTGATTCATTCGCTCTGCTACACCGTTTTGCTGAGGTGTATTTCGGACTGTATGGTGTCTAGCAATCCCTTCCTTCTTGCAGAACTCATCGAACTCAGACCAGCAAAACTCCAGACCGTTATCAGTTCGCAGCCTCTTGACCTTCTTCCCGGTTTGATTCTCCATTAGTGTTTTCCAGTGCTTGAACTGACTGAAAGCTTCACTTTTGTGCTTCATCAGATATATCCAAGTCATCCTCGAATAATCATCAATAATTGACACAAAATACCTGCGACCTAGACTCCACCCTAGAAGGACCCCAGCAATCAGAATGGATGTAATCAAGTGTGCCCTTGGTCCGATGCACTGCTTTAGGAAACTTGCTGCGATGTAGCTTCCCAAAAACACAGTGCTCACAGAAATCCAGATCCTTGACCTTGTGACCACACAGAAGATCTTCTTTAGACAAAGTCTGCATCCCCCTTTCGCTCATGTGACCAAGCCTCATATGCCACAGCTTAGTCAGATCTTCTTTATCAACATCAGAGGATGCAACAGCAACAGAACCTGACAGAGTAGATCCCTGAAGATAATATAGAGTACCGTGCTTGATACCCCTCATAACCACATTAGAACCCTTGCAGACGTTCAGAACTCCACCTTCACCCTGAAAACCGAAACCCTTACTGTCCAGCGTACTTAAGGATATCAGATTCTTCGTCATCAGTGGAACATGTCTAACTTCGTTCAATGTGCAGAATTTACCATCATGTGTCCGTATCTTGACTGAGCCGATCCCAACTACACTACAAACCGCACTGTTGGCCATAGAAATCGTGCCCCCATCTACCTGTTCATAGGTTGTAAACCACTCTTTACGCGGACATATATGATAAGACGCTCCAGAGTCTAGAATCCACACATCAGTGTGATGTGTGACCCTATCCGTAACTAGAGCATAATCATCTTCCTCGGAATCTGCATTTGCTACAACAGCAGTACCAAATTTGTTCTGTTGTTTCTTCTTCGGGCAATCAAACTTCCAATGCCCCTTTTCTTTACAGTAGTTACAAACATCAGTAGGTTTAGGACCCTTGGAACCAGAAGTCCCAGCCGAACTGGAAGAACCGGAATAAGACGGCTTCTTATACTTTTTCTTCCCCGAATTTCCCTGTCCATAACCCCCACTGGCTACTAATCGTGCAGCCTGATTATCAGTAACTGTACCAGCCGCCTTATGGCGCAATTCTCTACTATGAAGAGACGATCTGACCTCTTCTAGAGACACAGTATCTTTACCAACAATAAACGACTGAACGAAATTCTCATACGATAGTGGTAAAGAAACTAACAGAATCAATGCAGCATCCTCATCGTCTACTTTAACATCAATATTACGCAGTTCTAGTAAAATTGTGTTTAACTGATCTAGATGATCTCGAAGAGGCATACCTTCCTGCATTCTCAGACTGAACAGACGTTGCTTCAGAAGCAACTTATTGGTTAAAGACTTCGTCATATACAGACTCTCTAGTTTTAACCACAGACCAGACGCGGAGGACGCTTCCTCCGCAACTTCAGTGATGATATCATCAGCAAGACACAACATAATCGTCGAGTGTGCCTTCTCCTCCAGCGTGGCCATCTCAGCGGTGACTGGGTCCGTCTTCTTGTCTGAAAGCGGGGCCCACAGCCCTTGTTGCTTTAACAAGGCTCGCATCTTGATCTGCCATAAACTGAAACTGTTCCTCCCGGTAAAGCGATCGATCTTTACGTTCAAAGCCGACATCTTTCTCGTATCCAGAAACCCGAAGGCTCTGATACCAATTTGTTATGACAGAAACGAGAAAGAACAAATAAAAACATAAAGACGATAACACACAGATTTACGTGGTTCACTAACGGTGTGTTAGCTACGTCCACAGGGCAGAAGGGAGGAGAGTTTTATTAATGTTGAGGAGTATTACAGAGTTTTCAGATTCAGATTCAGAAAGTTATGATATGCATAACTGCTAGGGTTAGGCTTAGAGAGTTTATATACTACTCTCTAAGACCTAATACATAAAACCTAGAAAGGCCCAAAACAGACCATAGGCCCAAGACAGAAACCCTAGCCCAAACAGATTAACGGATACCGTTTAGGTTTCGGGGGCGTTGCCCCTGAGCCCCCACCAGGGCGTTTCACCCCTGGACCCCGACTCGCTGACCGGTCAGCGAGACCCCCGCATTGTCACTCGAAGTGGCAATTAAACCGATTCAAGGCATTATTCAACAAATCTCCACCTTGACTTGAATTCTCTCTCAACCAGAACAGATGTACCAGATGCACCTCCATAGATGCCAGATGTACCAGAAGAAACTCTTCTCCCTTCCCCCTCAGATATTGCCCCCTAAGGGCAATCAGATGCTTCGGATATTTAGCAAGTTCAAACAATGTTCAAACTTGCTCTGCGGAACTGGCTTGGTAAACATATCAGCTGGGTTATCAGCAGTACCCACTTTGTTCACCTTAATCCTCTTCTCATTTCTCAGAAAATGATACCTGACATCAATGTGTTTAGTTCTCTCATGATGGACTTGATCCTTAGCAAGACAAATTGCACTGAGACTGTCACAGTACACAATAGCTTGATCTTGATGTAGACCCAGATCATTAATCAACCCTTTCAACCATATTCCCTCTTTAGCTGCTGATGTCAACGCCATATACTCAGCTTCTGTAGTAGACAACGTTACTGTAGGCTGCAAAGTAGCCTTCCAACTGACAACCGAACCACAAAGAGTGAAAACATAACCAGTCATGGATCTTCTACTGTCCACATCTCCAGCATAATCTGAGTCAGAATACCCAGATACCAAACACTCTGCATCACCTCCATAAATGAGACCAACATCAGATGTACCCTTAAGATACCTAAAGATCCTCTTCACAGCTTGCCAATGTTCTTTTCCTGGATCACCCATAAATCGACTCACCACACTGACAGACTGTGCTAGATCAGGTCTAGTACAGACCATAGCATACATCAAACTTCCTACTGCATTAGCATAAGGAACCCGAGACATGTATGCCTTTTCTTCAGCTGACTTAGGTGCAAACGCAACAGACAGATGTGCATTTGATGCACTAGGAGTATCTATGGATTTAGCTGTAGACATGCCAAATCTTGACAACACCTTCTGAATATAGCTTTTCTGAGATAAGAAAAGCTTCTTCTTGCTTCTATCCCTGAAGATCTCCATTCCCAGAATTTTCTTCGCTGCACCCAAGTCTTTCATCTCAAATTCAGTACTTAAGAGACCCTTCAGTTTCTGAATATCAGACCTTTTCTCTGCAGCTATTAGCATATCATCGACATATAGGACTAGATAGATGAATGAACCATTCGCAGCCTTACTGTAGTATACACAGCAATCATACGGACACCTATTATAGCCGATCTTCATCATATAACTGTCAAACCGCTTGTACCACTGCCTAGGAGACTGTTTCAGCCCATATAAGGACTTTTTCAGCCTGCAAACGTAATCTTCTTTTCCAGGAACCTGGAAACCCTCTGGCTGAGTCATGTATATCTCTTCCTCCAACTCTCCATGTAGGAAAGCTGTTTTAACATCTAGTTGTTCAAGCTCCAGATCCCGATGTGCAACTATCGCTAGTAGCACCCTGATAGAAGTATGTCTGACCACTGGTGAGAAAATCTCATTGTAGTCTATCCCCTCTCTTTGCGTGAACCCCCTAGCTACTACCCGAGCTTTATACTTGACCCCTTCAACCTCTGTTTCCCCTTCCTTTTTCTTGAAAACCCATTTGCATGTAACAATCTTTCTATCCCTCGGCTTCTTGGTTAATTCCCATGTCTGATTCTTCTGAAGTGACTCCATCTCGTCTCCCATTGCAGCAAGCCATTTGGGAGACTCAGTACCAGTAACTGCTTCTTTGTAGGTGGATGGTTCAGTAGAATCCGGATCCACCTCCTCAGCAACCAGAAGTGCAAAACCCACCAAATTATCTTCTTCACGACCGAATCTGTTCGGAGGCTTCCCAAAATTGGGCCTGATTGACCGCTCACGGGCCAAACTTGGTTGATTCTGAATTGGTAATGAAGAATCTGATGGTTCAGTTTCTGACTGTAGTTGTTGATCTTCTTGTTGTAGTTCACTCTCATCAAGAGTGACTTCTTGCTCCACCTGTTTATCAACACTACTACTATCTGACACGGTAACAGACTTCACAGTAGGATTAATCATAGAATTTTCATCAAAAACAACATTTCTACTTAAAATAACCCTACCCTCAGATGGAGACCAGATGCGGTATCCCTTGACACCATCCCCATAACCCACAAATACTCCCTTTCTAGCTCGTGGTTCTAACTTACCCTCATTTACATGATAATAGGCAGTACTACCAAAAGCTCTTAAAATAGAATAATTAGCAGGCTTACCAGACCACATCTCAAAAAGGAGTTTTGAGATTCAAACTTGTGTGAGGTCCCCTGTTTATCAGATAGCATGCTGTACTAACTGCTTCTCCCCAGAATTTCTTTGTTAGTTCAGCATTAGAAAGCATGCACCTCGCCCTCTCCAGAAGTGTCTGATTCATTCGTTCTGCTACACCGTTTTGCTGAGGTGTATTTCGGACTGTATGGTGTCTAGCGATCCCTTCTCTTTTGCAGAACTCATCAAACTCAGACCAGCAAAACTCCAGACCGTTATCAGTTCGCAGCCTCTTGACCTTCTTCCCGGTTTGATTCTCCATTAGTGTTTTCCAGTGCTTGAACTGACTGAAAGCTTCACTTTTGTGCTTCATCAGATATATCCAAGTCATCCTCGAATAATCATCAATAATTGACACAAAATACCTGCGACCTCCCAAAGACTCCACCCTAGAAGGACCCCAGCAATCAGAATGGATGTAATCAAGTGTGCCCTTGGTCCGATGCACTGCTTTAGGGAACTTGCTGCGATGTAGCTTCCCAAAGACACAGTGCTCACAGAAATCCAGATCCTTGACCTTGTGACCACACAGAAGATCTTCTTTAGACAAAGTCTGCATCCCCCTTTCGCTCATGTGACCAAGCCTCATATGCCACAGCTTAGTCAGATCTTCTTTATCAACATCAGAGGATGCAACAGCAACAGAACCTGACAGAGTAGATCCCTGAAGATAATATAGAGTACCGTGCTTGATACCCTTCAGAACCACATTAGAACCCTTGCAGACGTTCAGAACTCCACCTTCACCCTGAAAACCGAAACCCTTACTGTCCAGCGTACTTAAGGATATCAGATTCTTCGTCATCAGTGGAACATGTCTAACTTCGTTCAATGTACAGAATTTACCATCATGTGTCCGTATCTTGACTGAGCCGATCCCAACTACACTACAAACCGCACTGTTGGCCATAGAAATCGTGCCCCCATCTACCTGTTCATAGGTTGTAAACCACTCTTTGCGCGGACATATATGATAAGACGCTCCAGAGTCTAGAATCCACACATCAGTATGATGTGTGACCCTATCCGTAACTAGAGCATAATCATCTTCCTCGGAATCTGCATTTGCTACAACAGCAGTACCAGATTTGTTCTGTTGTTTCTTCTTGGGGCAGTCAAATTTCCAATGCCCCTTTTCTTTACAGTAGTTACAAACATCAGTAGGTTTAGGACCCTTGGAACCAGAAGTCCCAGCCGAACTAGAAGAGCCAGAATAAGATGGCTTCTTATACTTTTTCTTCCCCGAATTTCCCTGTCCATAACCCCCACTGGCTACTAATCCTGCAGCCTGATTATCAGTAACCGTACCAGCCGCCTTATGGCGCAATTCTCTACTATGAAGAGACGATCTGACCTCTTCTAGAGACACAGTATCTTTACCAACAATAAAAGACTGAACGAAATTCTCATACGACAGTGGTAAAGAAACTAACAGAATTAATGCAGCATCCTCATCGTCTACCTTAACATCAATATTACGCAGTTCTAGTAAAATTGTGTTTAACTGATCTAGATGATCTCGAAGAGGCATACCTTCCTGCATTCTCAGACTGAACAGACGCTGCTTCAGAAGCAACTTATTGGTTAAAGACTTCGTCATATACAGACTCTCTAGTTTTAACCACAGACCAGACGCGGAGGAAGTTTCCTCCGCAACTTCAGTGATGATATCATCAGCAAGACACAACATAATCGTCGAGTGTGCCTTCTCCTCCAGCGTGGCCATCTCAGCGGTGACTGGGTCCGTCTTCTTGTCTGAAAGCGGGGCCCACAGCCCTTGTTGCTTTAACAAGGCTCGCATCTTGATCTGCCATAAACTGAAACTGTTCCTCCCGGTAAAGCGATCGATCTTTACGTTCAAAGCCGACATCTTTCTCGTATCCAGAAACCCGAAGGCTCTGATACCAATTTGTTATGACAGAAACGAAAAAGAACAAATAAAGAACAGTAAAGACGACAACACACAGATTTACGTGGTTCACTAACGGTGTGTTAGCTACGTCCACAGGGCAGAAGGGAGGAGAGTTTTATTAATGTTGAGGAGTTACAGAGTTTTTCAGATTCAGAGTTATGATATGATAACTGCTAGGGTTAGGCTTAGAGAGTTTATATAGTACTCTCTAAGACCTAATACAGAAAACCTAGAAAGGCCCAAAACAGACCATAGGCCCAAGACAGAAACCCTAGCCCAAACAGATTAACGGATACCGTTTAGGTTTCGGGGGTCAGCGAGACCCCACCAGGGCGTTTCACCCCTGGACCCCGACTCGCTGACCGGGCAGCGAGACCCCCGCATTGTCACTCGAAGTGGCAATTAAACCGATTCAAGGCATTATTCAACAAATCTCCACCTTGACTTGAATTCTCTCTCAACCAGAACAGATGTACCAGATGCACCTCCATAGATGCCAGATGTACCAGAAGAAACTCTTCTCCCTTCCCCCTCAGATATTGCCCCCTAAGGGCAATCAGATGCTTCGGATATTTAGCAAGTTCAAACAATGTTCAAACTTGCTCTGCGGAACTGGCTTGGTAAACATATCAGCTGGGTTATCAGCAGTACCCACTTTGTTCACCTTAATCCTCTTCTCATTTCTCAGAAAATGATACCTGACATCAATGTGTTTAGTTCTCTCATGATGGACTTGATCCTTAGCAAGACAAATTGCACTGAGACTGTCACAGTACACAATAGCTTGATCTTGATGTAGACCCAGATCATTAATCAACCCTTTCAACCATATTCCCTCTTTAGCTGCTGATGTCAATGCCATATACTCAGCTTCTGTAGTAGACAACGTTACTGTAGGCTGCAAAGTAGCCTTCCAACTGACAACCGAACCACAAAGAGTGAAAACATAACCAGTCATGGATCTTCTACTGTCCACATCTCCAGCATAATCTGAGTCAGAATACCCAGATACCAAACACTCTGCATCACCTCCATAAATGAGACCAACATCAGATGTACCCTTAAGATACCTAAAGATCCTCTTCACAGCTTGCCAATGTTCTTTTCCTGGATCACCCATAAATCGACTCACCACACTGACAGACTGTGCTAGATCAGGTCTAGTACAGACCATAGCATACATCAAACTTCCTACTGCATTAGCATAAGGAACCCGAGACATGTATGCCTTTTCTTCAGCTGACTTAGGTGCAAACGCAACAGACAGATGTGCATTTGATGCACTAGGAGTATCTATGGATTTAGCTGTAGACATGCCAAATCTTGACAACACCTTCTGAATATAGCTTTTCTGAGATAAGAAAAGCTTCTTCTTGCTTCTATCCCTGAAGATCTCCATTCCCAGAATTTTCTTCGCTGCACCCAAGTCTTTCATCTCAAATTCAGTACTTAAGAGACCCTTCAGTTTCTGAACATCAGACCTTTTCTCTGCAGCTATTAGCATATCATCGACATATAGGACTAGATAGATGAATGAACCATTCACAACCTTACTGTAGTATACACAGCAATCATACGGACACCTATTATAGCCGATCTTCATCATATAACTGTCAAACCGCTTGTACCACTGCCTAGGAGACTGTTTCAGCCCATATAAGGACTTTTTCAGCCTGCAAACGTAATCTTCTTTTCCAGGAACCTGGAAACCCTCTGGCTGAGTCATGTATATCTCTTCCTCCAACTCTCCATGTAGGAAAGCTGTTTTAACATCTAGTTGTTCAAGCTCCAGATCCAGATGTGCAACTATCGCTAGTAGCACCCTGATAGAAGTATGTCTGACCACTGGTGAGAAAATCTCATTGTAGTCTATCCCCTCTCTTTGCGTGAACCCCCTAGCTACTACCCGAGCTTTATACTTGACCCCTTCAACCTCTGTTTCCCCTTCCTTTTTCTTGAAAACCCATTTGCATGTAACAATCTTTCTATCCCTCGGCTCTTGGTTAATTCCCATGTCTGATTCTTCTGAAGTGACTCCATCTCGTCTCCCATTGCAGCAAGCCATTTGGGAGACTCAGTACCAGTAACTGCTTCTTTGTAGGTGGATGGTTCAGTAGAATCCGGATCCACCTCCTCAGCAACCAGAAGTGCAAAACCCACCAAATTATCTTCTTCACGACCGAATCTGTTCGGAGGCTTCCCAAAATTGGGCCTGATTGACCGCTCACGGGCCAAACTTGGTTGATTCTGAATTGGTAATGAAGAATCTGATGGTTCAGTTTCTGACTGTAGTTGTTGATCTTCTTGTTGTAGTTCACTCTCATCAAGAGTGACTTCTTGCTCCACCTGTTTATCAACACTACTACTATCTGACACGGTAACAGACTTCACAGTAGGATTAATCATAGAATTTTCATCAAAAACAACATTTCTACTTAAAATAACCCTACCCTCAGATGGAGACCAGATGCGGTATCCCTTGACACCATCCCCATAACCCACAAATACTCCCTTTCTAGCTCGTGGTTCTAACTTACCCTCATTTACATGATAATAGGCAGTACTACCAAAAGCTCTTAAAATAGAATAATTAGCAGGCTTACCAGACCACATCTCAAAAGGAGTTTTGAGATTCAAACTTGTGTGAGGTCCCCTGTTTATCAGATAGCATGCTGTACTAACTGCTTCTCCCCAGAATTTCTTTGTTAGTTCAGCATTAGAGAGCATGCACCTCGCCCTCTCCAGAAGTGTCTGATTCATTCGCTCTGCTACACCGTTTTGCTGAGGTGTATTTCGGACTGTATGGTGTCTAGCAATCCCTTCCTTCTTGCAGAACTCATCGAACTCAGACCAGCAAAACTCCAGACCGTTATCAGTTCGCAGCCTCTTGACCTTCTTCCCGGTTTGATTCTCCATTAGTGTTTTCCAGTGCTTGAACTGACTGAAAGCTTCACTTTTGTGCTTCATCAGATATATCCAAGTCATCCTCGAATAATCATCAATAATTGACACAAAATACCTGCGACCTCCTAAAGACTCCACCCTAGAAGGACCCCAGCAATCAGAATGGATGTAATCAAGTGTGCCCTTGGTCCGATGCACTGCTTTAGGGAACTTGCTGCGATGTAGCTTCCCAAATACACAGTGCTCACAGAAATCCAGATCCTTGACCTTGTGACCACACAGAAGATCTTCTTTAGACAAAGTCTGCATCCCCCTTTCGCTCATGTGACCAAGCCTCATATGCCACAGCTTAGTCAGATCTTCTTTATCAACATCAGAGGATGCAACAGCAACAGAACCTGACAGAGTAGATCCCTGAAGATAATATAGAGTACCGTGCTTGATACCCCTCAGAACCACATTAGAACCCTTGCAGACGTTCAGAACTCCACCTTCACCCTGAAACCCGAAACCCTTACTGTCCAGCGTACTTAAGGATATCAGATTCTTTGTCATCAGTGGAACATGTCTAACTTCGTTCAATGTACAGAATTTACCATCATGTGTCCGTATCTTGACTGAGCCGATCCCAACTACACTACAAACCGCACTGTTGGCCATAGAAATCGTGCCCCCATCTACCTGTTCATAGGTTGTAAACCACTCTTTGCGCGGACATATATGATAAGACGCTCCAGAGTCAAGAATCCACACATCAGTGTGATGTGTGACCCTATCCGTAACTAGAGCGTAATCATCTTCCTCGGAATCTGCATTTGCTACAACAGCAGTACCAGATTTGTTCTGTTGTTTCTTCTTGGGGCAATCAAATTTCCAATGCCCCTTTTCTTTACAGTAGTTACAAACATCAGTAGGTTTAGGACCCTTGGAACCAGAAGTCCCAGCCGAACTAGAAGAGCCAGAATAAGACGGCTTCTTATACTTTTTCTTCCCCGAATTTCCCTGTCCATAACCCCCACTGGCTACTAATCCTGCAGCCTGATTATCAGTAACCGTACCAGCCGCCTTATGGCGCAATTCTCTACTATGAAGAGACGATCTGACCTCTTCTAGAGACACAGTATCTTTACCAACAATAAAAGACTGAACGAAATTCTCATACGACAGTGGTAAAGAAACTAACAGAATTAATGCAGCATCCTCATCGTCTACCTTAACATCAATATTACGCAGTTCTAGTAAAATTGTGTTTAACTGATCTAGATGATCTCGAAGAGGCATACCTTCCTGCATTCTCAGACTGAACAGACGTTGCTTCAGAAGCAACTTATTGGTTAAAGACTTCGTCATATACAGACTCTCTAGTTTTAACCACAGACCAGACGCGGAGGAAGTTTCCTCCGCAACTTCAGTGATAATATCATCGGCAAGACACAACATAATCGTCGAGTGTGCCTTCTCCTCCAGCGTGGCCATCTCAGCGGTGACTGGGTCTATCTTCTTGTCTGAAAGCGGGGCCCACAGCCTTCGTTGCTTTAACAAGGCTCGCATCTTGATCTGCCATAAAGTGAAACTGTTCCTCCCGGTAAAGCGATCGATCTTTACGTTCAAAGCCGACATCTTTCTCGTATCCAGAAACCCGAAGGCTCTGATACCAATTTGTTATGACAGAAACGAGAAAAACAAATAAAGAACAATAAAGACGATAACACACAGATTTACGTGGTTCACTAACGGTGTGTTAGCTACGTCCACAGGGCTGAAGGGAAGAGAGTTTTATTAATGTTGAGGAGTTACAGAGTTTTCAGATTCAGAGTTATGATATGATAACTGCTACGGTTAGGCTTAGAGAGTTTATATACTACTCTCTAAGACCTAATACAGAAGACCTAGAAAAAGCCCAAGACAGACCAATAGGCCCAAGACAGAAACCCTAGCCCAAACAGATTAACGGATACCGTTTAGGTTTCGGGGCCGTTGCCCCCGAGCCCCCACCAGGGCGTTTCACCCCTGGACCCCGACTCGCTGACCGGTCAGCGAGACCCCCGCATTGTCACTCGAAGTGGCAACTAAACCGATTCAAGGCATTAATCCAACAAAACACTTAGAAACTTTAGAAGTTTCATAGAACTAGTGCTTGGAGCTTGAACTTGTAATTTTAAGGTAGAAATTTTGAGTGTCTTGTACTCGGTTTAAGGGGATCTTGTTTGTTGTTCTAGTAAAAACAATATTCAAGAGATTAAGGGTAAGTCTAGGTGCAACAAAAGAAGAGTTCCTATACTTGGAGCTTTTGGAAATTCATCCTAAATCATCTAGCTCAAGAGCAAGTGCAAGAAAGTGTCTTGTACTTGTGCCCAATACACGATTGAAACTCATGAAGAACATTCTTTCTTCCTCTATTTCAATATATTGTGTTAGCATGTAACTAGATCTTGTAACTAATTAAAGAGTTAATTAGTATTACTTAATAAATGTCTTAAGTGTAGGTAAATGAACCTAAGAAGAGCTACCATAGTATCCTTTTTTAGTCAATTATTTAGACTAAAGACAGTTCGCCTAAGGTGGGACATTCTCAGAGTGACTTTGATTAATGCTCTACGACCTTCGTAACAGGGATCAAAAGGGTATCTTTTGGATCATGATGAGCTGTGGGTATTCGAAGGGAATAGTGCGATAGGAATTGTCCACCCCTTGTCAGGGTTATTTAAAATCTTAAGGCCACTCGAGGAGTAGTAACCTGGAAATGTGTGGCCACGCTCGGAAGGTATCTTTGATAGATGATTCCGGTCAGAGAGTTACTCTCCAAATCGAGGAAACCACTCTTGATATGATCGAATGCAAGTACGACCTGCAAGACACCTTACGTTGAGTGGGAGATAGTAATAGGACAAGAGAATTGGTGACGCACACTTGTCTCGGACAAGTGGGAGATTGTTGGAGTAAGTGTTCTCAACAATAGTGCGCTCACTTAATTAAATCTCAATAATAAGAATACAAAGGGATGATGAATATTATAGTCAACTGGTCAACATTAATCGGTCACGATTGACTTACTAGAGTTTGACGTTACTGTCGTATGATGGTGGTGATCAGTTGATCCCTTGAGGTTACACATAAATGATGATTCCCTAATCATGAAAGTTAATTAACTGTATAGCGATACAGATTACTTAATCCCTTAATTTGAACAAGTTTAAATTATAAGTGAGGATTATATCTTATTGTAATATGATTAAATAAGATTCAATGTAGTAATTTAATCGTTATATTACTAAGAATGCTTAATGTTTATGAAACATTTGAGATAAGCATAATGGTTTGATTATAATTATAATTAGTTGTAGATTATATTAACCAAATATGAGATGACCCATTTTATTTACTTGTGATTATAAAATATGACTTAAAATGTTAAGTTTAATTTATTTGTTATGAAATTGCATTTAAATTAGTTAAATGTACATTTATAAGCAAAATTTACACGTTACATGTCACATGTCACATATGTGACAAATGACAAATTACAAAAAATAAAATGGATGCCCATGTTAGCATCATGAAAACGGTTTTGGGGTAGATAGGATAGTGTTTAGGTGTTGATTATTGTTCTAATTAAGAATTAAACATAATCATAACAACCCAGACCTAGATAACTACTCTAATGCATTGTTAAGAACAAAAAGCAAAAGACACCCACTTTTCCTATGCTTTGTCGGTTTCAAGCATGCATAAGAGGACATGTTTTCCTCTTATTTTACCACTTCATCTCATAAGAAATAAGATCAAGCTTATCTCTCTAATATCTAGCTTTCTCACACTAAGAAAACTTGAGAAGTTTTAAATAAAACTTAAGTTTAATATTACTAATAATATTATTACGCATAGTAATAAGATTATTAGTTATTTTGAGGGGTACTACTATATTACTCTAGTGTAGTAATAAAGTAGTGATTAAGGGTTGTCTTGGTTTCTACTAATTGGAGAGTTCTTATACTAAGAACTAGGAGTTCATCCCTCATATTTTAAGTTCAAGAACAAGTATAGGAAGGTGCCCTATTCTTGGGCCCAAAATCGTCCAAAATCAATGTGAGGAGAAAGTTTCTTCTTATCTTTGTATTATTTAGTTATGCATGCATAAGATCCACTTAGTTTATAAGTAAACTAAATTAATTTTGTTATTAGAAATGTCTAATAATGGATTTTTGAAACCAGCGTTAACTTATAGCGTACTAACAATGTATATAATATACATTATGCATAACTTTTATTACCAAGACTAATCTCTCATTTGTAACTATTTAGTATGTATATTTCTAGCATACTTATACACAACTTTTCAGCATGTATATTTTTCATAATGACTACATTTTAAAAAATTGATTAATGATAAGGACAATATTATGAAATAACAAAAATACAAAAAAATATCTACTTTCATGGTTTAAGAAAACTTATTTGCCAATATGATTTTGATATTGGTTTGGAAGTCGTCTGCTATTACCTTTCATTCGGAAAAAGGTATTTCCTGAACATGGGGCCCTCGAAATGTATGTAATTAACTTATAAAAGTGCCATTTTTAGTAGATTAATTTCCCTCGAATATTCACAAAGGAATTTGTATACACGTATATTAATGCTCGTTTTTTTCCATATATTTAGTTACATATTAATAAAAACTATAAAAATTTGATATTTAAAATGTACTCGGTAAGAAAATTTAAAACATATATCACATAAATATCTTTTATGTTATATACTAGAAGTTGTATCGAAAATTCTTCTCCTATGAATAGTGAGCAAAAACAAATGTATATAATTGAATGAAATGGAGGGATTATATAAATCCCTACTTCTTTAAAAGAAAGAACTTCAAAAATATGTCTAGCAACACTAATTTTTTGACACCTTCTCCTCCTCACGTGACTCTCTCCTTTTCTTACTTGGACCGGGGGCTTCCACGTCCTTTACACTTGGATATCTCATTCCTATCCTTCCACCCAACAATTTTTTCATATGGTTTTCATCCATTATTAATTCCTTACTTCTGTAAACGAGAGAACTTCAAAAATATGTCTAGCAACAAAAACTTTTTTTACACCCACTCCTCCTCACGTGACTCTCTCCTTTTCTTACTTGGACTAGGGGCTTCCACGTCCTCTACACTCTGATCTCTTATTCATATCCTTCCACCCAATAATTTCTTCATATGGTTTTCAACTTTTCATCCAGTATTAAATCATCTAATCATAAAATCTCAACACGCCTTTGGCTCCCCGACAATCATCCTCCAAATCATAATCAATCATCAATCACCAACCATAATTAACTTGTACGGTTGAGAAAATAAAAGATTAATGAGATCAGTAGGTGATATTCTTATTCTTGCTGCCCTTTTCATTTCTGTATCTTTTTCACACATGATGAGTTCAAATTTATTTGAGTTCTGCTTTGTGTCATTTTTATCGAATAAACGAATGATTTGTAGTGTTTTAATTAGTCGGTTTGTTCAGTGTTGAATATCATTATTGCCCACTTTTTTTATTATATATTGATTAGTTATCCTTACTTCTTTAAAACAGAGAACTTCAAAAATATGTCTAGCAACAGTAAATTTTTTTACATCCCCTCCTCCTCACGTGATTCTCTCATTTTATTACTTGGACTAGGGGCTTCCACGTCCTCTACCATCTGATCTCTCATTCATATCCTTCCACCTAACAATTTCTTCATATGGTTTCATCCATTATTAATTCAACTAATCATAAATCTCAACACGCCTTTGACTCCCCTACAATCATCCTCCAAATCATAATCAATCATCAATCATCAACCATAATTCACTTGTACGGTTGAGAAAAAAAAACATCAATGAGATCAATAGGTGATATTCTTATTCTTGCTGCCCTTTTTATTTCCGTATCTTTTTCACGCATGATGGGTTCGAACTTATTTGAGTACTGCTTTGTTTCATTTCCGTGACAGTTTCCCGCGCGATTTTTGTAGTGACTATATATGAGGATCAACAATTTGGACATAAAGGACGGACTCAAGTACCTTTAATGCCTTTCCAATCCTCTTTTTTGCACGCGGGGTATAGACCACACTCCACAACCTGCCTCTTCGAGTGATGGGTCGTCTACCGACACAATTCGACCATAACCTAGTCAATCGACTCAATCTCAACTCCCCAATAATCCCTACGCCAATGTAGAATGGAAGAAGGATGAACAAATGGCAAAAAACTGTAGTAAGGGTAAGGCTAGTGACGCGTGGACACGTTTGGTCAAAAGTGTCAATTAAAAATTGGCCCAATGTAGATATTGTAAAACAATTTTAAGTGGCATTAGTAAAAGTGTGATCGTTCACCTAAATCGACATTCCAAAAAATGTGTCGCACGCCCTGCTTAAGGGCAAAGACCTATTGGTCAATTCATGTCGTGACCCGTTGACTAATCTTACGCTTATAACTATGATGAATGTGAGAATGAATTGTCTAGAATGATTACGGAAAAACCGTTTTTACTTGCCGAACATCCTGTTTTTAATAAATATTTATCAAAAAAATCAACCCCAACATAAAAGAAACTAATAGGAGGAATTGTTAGGAATAATGGTATGGTCCGATATTTAGAAGAAAATAATCGCTTATTGTTTTGGTTGATAAAATAAATGTAAAGTTAGTATAACTTCTGATTGGTGTAATACTGGAACTGATTTTTCAAATTTATGCATTACAACTCATTGGTTGGATGACGATTGAGTTTTACCAAACCGAATTATTGATTTTGCTAGATTAGAATTCATGTATAACGCCGCAAATATGTATGGAATTATCATGAACAATTTAATGAATATGAGCTTGCATCTAAAAGTATGACTGCAACTTTTGATATTGCATCTGCCATGACTTCTGTTGCTAACATGTTAAAAATTACTTTACAAGAACTTCTTTTAGATGGTAAATTGTTGCATGTTAGATGTGCATGTCATGTATTGAACTTATGTATTAAAGAGAGTCTTACTTGCCTTAGTCAATATCGTGCTAAATTTAAAGATCTTGTTAGACATTTGCATACAACAACTTGGAAGACGTCAACAATGGCGTGATTTTTGTAGGGAAAATGGTGTTAACTACACCAAATTCTCCGCATAAAATAATACAAGATGGAATTCTACATATAAGATGTTATAGGCTTTAAGAAAATATAAAGAGCCTCTTACTATTTTTTGGAACCGTTCTTGTCCCGACCAACAAATATATGAACTAGAATGACAAACAATGGGCTTGTATATAGATTTATTAAAAGCTTTTAAGAATACAACAACCTCTTTCTCGCATGTATATAAACCTACTTCTCTCTATTTTATTGGCAATATTATTCCAAATTGCACAAAGTTTTGCCAATTCTCGTGGTATCTCGGCCTTGAGATCATTTCTTGCACAAATGGAAGAAAAATGGCTAAAATATTGGACCAATATTTCATATATCTTTGTTTTTAGTATTATTTTAGATCCTAGGTGGAAATTTGATGGTGCAATAAATTTAGTTTCTACTTATAAAAGTTTAATGTCTTTACCTTTCAACCACGAAGTGTATATTGAAGATATTAGAAGTGCATTTTTTTACTGTATATAATCATTACGAGTCTGTTTATGGTAACTACACTCGTGTTTCTTCCAGTTATGGTACATGTAGTAGTAGTGGTAGCGTTACTACTTTTTGAGGAGCAACCTTCAATGCTCTGAGAGGTTAAATGAGGAAATAACAACCAACTCGGCAACAATCAACACCAACATCCAACTTGACTGAATATCAAATGTACATAAGTTACGATTTTATGAGAGGTATTTCCGATGACAAGGCAAACACCCTCGACCTTTTAAGTAGGTGGCGTCATCAAAGTAGGTCTCTTCCCGTGATGTCCGCCGTGGCAAAGGATTTCTTAAGCGTGCAAGTTTCTTCCGTGGCATCTGAATGTGCTTTTAGTGGTGGAAAACGGTTTTTGGATGACAAACTAACAAGTCTAAGATCCGACACCCTCCAAATGTTAATTTGCTAAAAGGATTGGATGGACGCCAAGACTCGAAACCAAAACGAAGTGGAGTTTGAATAAGAAAATGAATCAGACGACCAAACAAGCATCGGGTCAAATCCACCGCAATTCACCCAATTGTAACATCGTTTCCATCATTTATTAATAAGAGTTTGAGGTTTTTTACAATCATAAAAACTGTATTTTTTTCAATCATCTATTACTATTTAAAAGCGAAAAAAATAATACAAATCAATCAGTGGCTAGAACTGGGTCAGGCACGAGACGACCCGAAATTTGGCCGGGCCAAAGGCAGGTCGCGGACAGCTGACTCAAAGTCGGCCAGGCACGACACGACCCAAAGGCACGACCAACCGTTCATGGCCCGGGTGCGATTTCCGGATATGCATGGCGGACGGCCTAAGGCACGCCCCGACCTAGTGCCAATGTGAACCCATGTATACCTTTCAAACGGGCCGGGCAGGCATGTTTCGGGTTCGGTTATTTTGGGTTTGATTAAAATATGGGCCGGGTGAGGTCTATTTCAGATTTTTAAAATTACGGATTTATACAGATTTTTGGTTAGAAATGGATTTGATAACGCATTTTTACAAATGTTTATTATCTCTAATTTTAAATATAAACATGTATTTTTTATTAATTTTTATATTTATCTACTTTAATATACCATGCATTTTTTCTATATATTCAATATCGCAACATTATACGATTATTGAATCGATCATTTTTTACATGCACGTCACAAATAAGAACTATATTTATGTGGCAATCATTTTAGTAATTAATTATGTGTTAAAATTATGTTTTAAATTTAATATAAGCATGTTTTATTTCAGAATTATTTAAGTTTAAATTATTTTTATCATTTTCATTAGTTTTATTTGTTTTAGACTCAATTTTTGTACAATTACCTATTTTCGAGTCTGATCACGGGTTATGCAGGTCTTGACTCTAATTGTCCGGGTTATAACCGGGTTGGGTCGTCTTCAGGTTTGAGTTGAAAAGAGCGGGTTATCTTTAATCGGGTTT
This sequence comes from Heliosperma pusillum, assembly GCA_022085475.1. Taxonomy (NCBI): domain Eukaryota; kingdom Viridiplantae; phylum Streptophyta; class Magnoliopsida; order Caryophyllales; family Caryophyllaceae; genus Heliosperma; species Heliosperma pusillum. The sequence continues at coordinate 13,129 of JAIUZE010070874.1, read as the reverse complement.
TGATTGGTTTTTTTAGTCGAGTCATCTTTTGACGTAGCTAGGGTTGAGCAAAACCGGTTATCCGCTCCGGTTTTGCAAACCGGTTCGGATAACCGTCTTTAAAAATTGTTTATTTCATAAACCGAATCCGAACCGCATTAATCCGGTTAACCGTTTTATTTTTAAATTTAAAAACCGAATCCGTAAACCAGTTAATCCGCTCCAGTTTTCATAACCAGTTTCAAGGAAGTCGACCTTGCGTTATTCATTGTTTAGCTATCGTATTCTTTTTGTTTTACCTTTTGTACAACAACCCTCCAATCTGAGACGTTTATACAGGCCGACTCTTTGTTTCATTTCTAGGATTGAAAAGTAATTCATAGAAAGACATAGAAAAATGATGAAAATAGTAGCATCATTAAAAATTACCTTAGCACAATCAGATAATAAACGTCTAAATTAACAATCATAGCACAATCAAATGCTTAGAAAGACATAATGACAATTTTGGTTTGGGCTCATACTGTTAGGCTAAGAGAGTGCTAGTGTAATTTTTGTTTTAAAAAAGAAAACCGGTTTAAAAACCGGTATCCGGATTTGAATTTTCTAAAACCGAATCTGCTTCGGTTTTACAGTTTAAAATCAGTTTTTGTTATACGAACCGGGAAAAAACCGAATATTCGGATTCTGTAATTTAGTTTTCGGTTCGCTTTCGGTTTAAAAATGTTGTTTGGAATTTTTTGCTCACCCTAGACGTAGCCCATGATATGTACTCCCTGCGCCCCGGTCATTTGTTTACCATTTTTATTTTAAAGTGTATCATTTATTTGTTTATCTTTTTATATTATGATGATTTATTATAACGGTAATGTTAAATACAGCCCTTAGGATTGTATTTAAGAAGTTAAAAACTTCTATATATGGTATTAATATAGGAAATGATGTCAAAATTGCACAAAAACTTATGCAATTAATGACAATATTAAGTGAATATTTCCTCTTTTAGCTCCTTAAATACAGCCCTAAGGGTTGTATTTATCATTTTCCTTATTATAAATAATTTGGTCTCACAATAGGATTGTTGTCAATTTGTCATTGACCAAGTAGAATGACAAATAATCTCATACTCTTTTCTTGAATTTTGTGTCAGAAGTAAAGTTAAGAAGTTAATCCTCTTCGTAATTTAATAACCATCCCCTCTAGAAGGCCGGATATACTTGCGACCTTTTGTTTGATTATTATATACAACTTTATAATGAATTCAATGTTTGAATCACTCATTAATCATGCAGGGAACGTAACAAGACTTTCTGTTAAATTATAAACTACCTTGCTACCCAACAGTCGTTATTCAAAGAAAATTGAAAATGACGGAAACATCAATAGATTTATGTTACTACGTTCTAGATTACGATACTAATTTGATGAGTTGGATTAGTTTATTAGTATAAAGTCTAACTATTTGACATGTATACGTGTTGAATTTTACTATTATCAGGAAATTACCTCAAAGATACAAGTAATACTCTTTATCATTTTCAACTTATAGCATAATCTTGACAATTTCAAGAAAATACATCGTAAATTTGACTACAAATTAATGAATTATCTTAGCACTCAAGTCTTCATAAATTTGGTTCTATATAAATACAAACTCTTTTCTGACTAAAACAAAAACATCCCAAGTTTCTTATACAAACAAACGACATAAAGCACACAATATATTTTTCTTAAACCTTACAAAGATGGAAAAGATGAGTATCCAAGTTGTGTTAGCAATATTGTTGGGAATAATGTGTGTGTCAATGCCAATAACACCCTCATCAGCCCAAAACAATGGACTATGTTGGAATAACATCAACAAGTGCATCACAGACCATGCAAGCCAGTCGGCGGTCGAACCTAAGTTCGATCCGGCTAGTCCGTCGTTCAACATTACCGAGTTTTTGTGCTGCCCTCTTATGGTTCAAACCGCGCAAAATGATAAGGAGTGTTTTTGTGTAATTGACACCGTTATTCATCAAGATCCATCACTTGCATCCAATATCACTAATATCTTCTCTCTTTGTAGCATTGTTGATTCTGTTGCTTCTCTTGACAACTTTTGCCTTGGTATGCTTTTGCACATGTTTTCAACCAACCTTTTGATTTTGTTTTTTCATTTCATATGGGCATGTCAATGGTAGGAGTCCAAAGAAATTTAATTTAAATATTTAAATTTTCATTTCACGACCGTTTTTTCAAATATATTGATCTGATAAATGATCATTACTCCGTATTTTGAAACCTGTGTAACGCCTTTAGTAAATTAAGGATTGTTTTTAGATTCATATTGCAGTATAGTGATCATGCACTGCGTATAACAGTCTTAAGTGAGACTAACTAAAATTCTTAATCACGTTAAACAACCATAATTAATACAGAGTCGCAATTAATAAGGATATTTCTTTTGTATATCTAGGCATAGCTCCAACCCCTGCAGAAGCTCCTTTATTTCCTATGGTTGAAGCTCCAATGATGCCAGTTTTGCCCCCACTCTAGGTAAGTCTTGATGCTTTTTTTTTGCTTAATTAACCATGCATATCATATTTAATAATCCACCTAGATAACCTTCAACCTTGCTTGCTTAATTCGCATATTACGAGTATAATTAAGCAATGCCAACTGGTTTATTATAAGTAACCGGGAAGAAAAAAATCAACGTTGTATGCGAAGGTAGACGACAACATATTTACTTAGATTTTTAGTAATACCGAGTATCTACTATTATAAAGCCATTTTTAACTATATTTGTAAGACAGACTCGTTTAAATAATAACTAATGAGAAATACATAAGAACTTTGTTGTCTTCCATATAAAATTGTTTCATATAAGTAGTGTTAAGCCCTATGTTATGGAGTATTAGTGAAATAAACTTTAATTGTGTGTTTTGCAGGCTAATGAAGTTCCACAAGCACAGCTACACATACAGTATATTACCCTTACGGTGGCCCGATTACTTATTGATTATTTTCTTGATCAAATTATATCGTAACTTATTATTATGATATTCGAATAAAAGCAATAAGGCACACTATGCTAGGGTATTCTTTTGAACCCCGTCATTAGAATTATGTATAGATTTCGAAATTCAAATAATGTACTTTAATTTTTAGATTATTGATTGTAATGTAATAATGAATAATGTGCCAATGATTTTTATGAACTCCATTGTTATAATCCTACTCTTATTAAAACCCAAACATTTCAAGCAATTTCGTGCACCCACGTCAGCATGCCAGGTTGTTTTTCCAGTGGACCCCACATATACCCCACCATTAAATACAGCATTTATTTGCAAATTGCAGAAGTCGAATTAATGTGTACTCAAACGATAAAATTGATTATTACAAATAAACAATCCATATTTTTTTTAAACAATTTCGTTTTATACGATAAATTTTTTATACAATTTCGTTTTAATTCTCTCAGAGCTAAACTTTAAATCTAATATCGATATGTTATAGAATTGCTGATTGTTGATATCGATAACCATTATATGAAGTCATGTGGATATTACACTTACTGTACAATTTCACGATATCTATAATAATTACTCATTGATCATCAAGATAATACATAAACAAAAGTACAATTGTTACAAACGTTTACCATTATAATTATAAAATTACACTAACTTATACAGAAAATAATTCTAACAAAAACGAAAAAGAGGCGTAAAGTGAAAAAAATTGAATAAACTATCACAAAAACGTGATTGACACGTAACAACGCGATTGACACGTAACAATATATATTTAGGCATAATAATTATTAAATAAAGTCTCTCAAATTTACGAAGTGCAAATATCATTGAGACGTGGCTTGAAAAAAGTAAATAGCGCAACGTAAATAATTTGCTTCCGTTCCCTTACCGGAGGTGGCATAATCTAAGGCTACCATCTATTATACTTTTCAATAAACCAACTATCACAAAAAAAGTGATTGAGACATAACCATACATTAAAAAAAGGCAGAATAATTATTAAATAAAGTCTCTCAGATTTATGAAGTAGCAAATCATCATTGAGACGTGGCTTGGAGAAGTAAATAGGGCAACGTCAATAATTTGCCTCCGTTGCCTTACCGAAGGTGGCATAATCAAAGGCTACCATCTATTATCCTCTTCAACAAGCAATTCTTCAATGGCATAGCTCTTAAATATGCTTATTATTTTTAGGCCCAATTCCAAATAATAATCATACTATCTCAGACTTCTATTTGGACCGAAAATTAGATGTCCAATTCTGAACCAGTAAGGTCCATTGGTTCAACAGTTAAAGATTTTAAATGCAGAAGTACATGGGTACTGGATTACCCATTATGTTCAGCAGTTATTATCACAACTGCTATTCTGGTTCCTTATAAAGCCCAGTTGATGCAAGGCTAATACCACACATTTATTTTCCCATCAAAAACCACAATACCCAATGGACAAATCATAGCATACCAATTTCTTCAATCAATAACAACACGCGGAGAACCGAACAAATAACAGTCAGAATTATGAGAATGTGGTGCAAGAAGACAGATACTAAGCCAAAGGAATTACTAGGGGTGGAACTAATCCTCATTGATGAAAATGTAAGTAAACAAACTCTTTGTTATCCACTTCAATTCTGCCAAATATGTAAATAACCTCAGTATAATTCATACTACCTTTTTGTTACACTAGGAGGATACTATTCAAGCAACAATAAAAAAGAGCCTGACAAAAGTTTTCTTGGAAAAGTTACACAAAGGTGAGGCATACATCATCAAAAAATTCAGCACGTCATCAAATAGATGTGGATTCGACATGACAACATTCCACAGGTTCAAATATGGTTGGAATATAGTACAACGATTGTAACGATTACTACATCATCAATACCGAGGGTGATTTATTTGTTCGCTACTTTCGATGAGATATTTCAAGGAACAGTTCCCGCCCGTCTATATATTGGTGAGTGTCTAACAATTTATTTTTGGCTAAAGTTCAACATTAAATACCCGGATAATCAGTCATATGTTATGTCCAGATGTTGTGGGAAAACTTGCACATGTATATCCAATCAAAGTAAGGGATGATAAGAAAAGGAGGGCAATTGTGCTAGAAAACACTGAGTAAGTTAATATAAAAATTGTTATCAATAAATTGACTTCTATGCAAAGAAATTATTTATGTAAGGATTCTAAAGAAATAAAATGTTGTTTGCTATGAAGGCACCAAACCATATATTGCACTATTTTTGGAGATTATGTGGATCAAATATCAGCAATTGAAGCAGAATTCCAAAATAAAAGGAAACCTGTTTTGCTACTCATGCATGTGAAGGTTTCAGTTTATGAAGGTAACATATATAACATATGAATGACATAAACTATATATACATCAAAGCAAATGATACACAACTAACAAAAAATTCATTTTAAAAAATTTTGTAGGTGAGATAAGCTTAACAACAACTTGGGGGGCTACAAAGGTCTTGGTCAACCCGGATATCAGCCGAGTCCATGAATTCAATAACAAGTAATAGAACATTTTTCCCTATTTAATTATATAAATGTTACAATTACAAAATTCAAATTTAAGATCCATTTTTATTTCATTTATTGCTGGTGTTTTACAAGTAGTCCTGGCAATGACGAGAATGATGACAACTCATTCCATCATCAAATTTTGGCAAGTGCAAACATCAAGTCATTGGAGGAAATTGAAAAGGTAACAAAACCCGGATCTTATGTTGTCAAGGCCTACTTTGAGGAACTTGATACATCATATTCTTGGTTTTACAACTCATGCAAAGATTGTAGATCAAAGATCAAACAAAATGCTGATGGTTTATGGTATTGTGACAAAGACAAAGCAAATGGACAGTCTTGCGAATTCAAAGGCATTGGTATGAAGTCCGCAATCCCAAGGTACAACAATCACATAACTATTACACGACCACTCTCTTATTAAGTAGTAAATTACAAAGTTATGTATTTTTACAGATTCCAAGTGAAATTTTACGTTACATACAAAGGAATCAACTTATCTGAATTTATCATTCAGGATGACCTTATGCATGAGCTACTTAGAAAAACAGCCCAAGAAATACTTGACGCAGATGAGGTAATTATTTAATTGAAAATGTTTCCAAATTTTCACATACCTTTTTCTTTTACTTTTATTCACTTTTATTATATGCATGTTTTCAGATGTATAATTGCACCTCACCACCATATTTTCGTACATTTCTCGAGAAAGAGTTCATTGTCAAGATTAGAGTCACAAAAATGTACAACATAGAGCAGAAATCATCAACCTACAGTGTAATAAATCTTTCCAGTGATGCAAGAACAATATCAAAGTGGGAAGAAATGCATGATGATTCCACAAACGTACAATAAGGCTAACTTATCTGAACTTGGCTCAACTTTTTCCGACTCCAAATTAATATTACTCAGCTTAACAACTTTGTTATATCAACAACAGGAAAAATCAGTGCAACTATCAATATCAAGTGGAACAACCAGCAAAACAAACTCAATTATGGTAGTGATTAGTGTTTCAATATTTTCTTAAACAATGCAATTTGGCTATTATTATTTCAATTATTTTTCATTTTCAAAGTCGTAAAATGCAGGACAAAATGAGAGAGATTATGGTGGAAGGTACTTCACCAAATTCAGAAGAGGACACTCCACACAAGCCTGAAATAGCTGAAATTTATGACAAATCTTCTGCAACAAATAAGGAATTGGTCAGGATTGGGAAGCAAAAAATGAACTTTTAAGAAGAAAATTTCTAACAATTTATTAGTACTTCCTTTAAGAGACGATGTTCTTTTTTCATGTTTGTTTGGATATTTGGGTTTTAGACTATTTTTCGTTTTTATTTTGATCCAGTCAAAGACTATATATTTTATTTTGTTTGCAATTGAACTTAAATTTACTATGTGAATCTACCTTGAATGTATCAATCTTTTTTATGGAACTGAAATGCAGGTCATTAGCTCAACAAAATCAATCTAAGGGACTACAAGTGTGGCAGAAGCAATACAAGAGTAGAGACAGTAGAGTTTTATCATAGATAAACAGTTGCATTAGTATTTAGTCAAATAGTTTAGATACATCAATTAGAACATAATGTAAATGAAGGATCTCAGAAACGTTTATAATACTATCAGATTGGTTGCTACTTATGTGCAATTTCAAGGAAAAGCAATCTCAACAAAACTACTTATGCAAAAGCAATATCAAGAAAACAAATAAATCACTACCCAACAAAAAAAGTTATTTTAAGCAGTCAATGATTAAGTTATGAAAATGATGCTGTGATTTGGATCCCATGAGATACATAAAAAATATTCGTTTCTAAATCAAGGAAATCACTGTATTTTGATATTAACTAACGAAATTAATCATAAAAAAAACCGTGATTGCACAAAAAGGCATGAAATCCTCAAATTTTATGTAATACAAAATAATGAAACCCGAATTAAACGGGCATTTTATTTAAGAGTTATTACTTGATCAATGATGCACTAAAGAAGAATGAAAGTACGCAGTAGCTTCATTTTGTTCACCAAAATAAAATACGATTTGCAAGTATAAGATAAATGATATGATTGACCAATATATCAATCTGAAGTATGACCTTAAATATTAGCCCAACAGGAAGGTTATGCTGTTAGTTATTTGGTAGAAATAAAAAAGTAAATAACCAATTTAAGGGGCAATTAGAGATAACGTTTTAAGTAAGCAGTTTATGTTTATTTGCAAGTAACCAATTAAAGGTAGTGGAGCAAGTAAGCAGTTATATATAGTGGTTGCTCATACTTAAAAACACTGCAGCAAGTACAATACACAATTCAAAAACCTCTATATCTTACTTCTACTAAAATATACAAATTCTCAAATCATAAACATACATTCAAATTGTGCATCTATTTAAATCTAAGTTGCACTAATTTTATGGTTAATTTAAGGATATTTATTTGCAATGGATAAACAGTCATCTTCAACTTCAAAATCAAGGGAAAAAAAGAGAAAGCAGAATGGCGGTCAACAAAAAAACGGTATGTGCTTTACTTAACTTACTAGTCTTAAACCCGTGCAAATTGCACGGGTCTGCTGTTTTAATTAGTTTAATTATAAAAAGTTAGAAAAATAATCATGATTAATTTTTGTATCAAATCATGGTTATGACATTATATTGCACAAACTTATAACGGTTTTTCTAACGTGTGACTTAATGGCACACATTAATAAGCGATTGAAATTTAAGAATACAATTGACAGACATGATTCCGCCGTGTCCGCACCACACTCATTATACAAAACTAATATTCATATTTTCGAAATGCTACAATACCAAATGATTACCAACATGTTTGAATATCATTGAATAATTTGATGTTATCAAACAAATTGACAATTTGCTACTTCCATCCCAAAAATAAACAAATAATAGCTCGTAGTAAAAAAAAAAAAAAAAAGAGAGAGAGAGAGAGAGAGAACCCACGCCTGGTTCATAAACGCTACCACCCCAAACTAATATTAAGACATATTATTATAACAAAGGGATTCGTTAGTTAATCCTATGGAAGACGGTATTGCAATAACGTTATCGTAAAAACAAATGTTAATACAATCCTATTAGAAAGAAAAAATGATTACTATGGAACCCGTTTTAAGAGAACTTTGTGTAATGCCGCCTTAGTGCCTTACTCCATGTACTTGTGTAAGCCATGGATCGGAAATATTCCAATGAACTATAAAAAATCTTGTTTTTCCTACTCAAGTGAATTATTAATTGACCCGTTATAATCATACAACGAATATATATTTTGTCGTCTTAAGTGAGATAAACTCAAGCATTCTATTGTAAATAAGCCGTACCCCAAATTATTTTATTGATTGTTGTATAATAGCCCATAATTATTGACGGACATGGCCCATAATGCCATAACACACATTCTATACAATGCTTAACACCTTAACCTTAAGCCTTGCTCCATCATTTCTATTGATTCTCATCTTTGACTGTGTCAGTTTCTCACCTCTCGGCAATCTCGCATTTCTATTTCTCATTTCTATTTAATTTGTTGATGTGCTCCTCTTATTATACAATAAGTCTTGCTTGTGACGGGGCAACCCGTCGTAAGCTTGCGACGGGTCAAATCCCTCTCACAAAGAGCAAGTGGCAAGGTAAGTGGGGGGATCCATTTGCCCAATTGCCCCCCACTTGCTCTTTGTGAGGGGAATTTGACCCGTCACAAGCTTGCGACGGATCGGTCCGTCACAAATGAGAATTTGTGCTTATTATATTACTTTTTTTTTAACGTTATGCTCTTAAAATTGTTGCTAGTCATAATAATATTAATATTACAGTCGTCTTTTCACTATTTTTTCATTCTTACGTACTAAGATTTGTTACAAATTGTTTTGATTGATGTTCTTAGTTTCGAGTATATGCAACATTTAATTTTTTAAGCCTAATTTTTTATTTCGTTGAATGCTCTATTTTCGTAAAAAAAAAAATAAACATTTCATCCGTATCTGAAATAATCACAAGTTTCTCCATTAATTTTATTGTTCACACATTATTGGATGTTATAAATAATATACTGAGTTCTTTTAGCAATAAAAATAGTCAAAGAAGTTATGTGGGCACTATTCTGATATTGTATTGCGTCTTTGTTCCGTCATAATAAGCAAACTACGTAACAATTAGTCAAATATTTATGTCGCGAATAACAAAATGAAATTTTATTATGTTAGGTTTTCCCTTTAGTTGCTGCTCAATTGTATTGAATGTTATTTGTGTTTTTTAGAGTTTGATTTATACTCTGAATATCAAACTCATACATTGAATTTTTTATTTGTTGACTATGTTAATTTTTATTTCATTTTCAATTTAATAATGAAAGATATTTACTAATGATATTGTTCAATCATCATTAATCAGTTCAATGATAATTAATCAGATAGATTGATGTATATGAAGTATAAAATATGAGCAGTGAACATGTTGCAGTTATTTTGTACTAATTTCATTCGAAAATAATTGTGATATCCTATAAAATTGTTTAATTAATTCCCAAGTGAGAAGTGGTCCCATAAAAATCCTACTTTAAAGGAGAGCTTGCCACATCATGTTTGTTGTTGTTCCTTTCTTAAATAAGGATGTTTGGATCCAATTGCTGTCAAATTATAATACATGCTTCTCCACCAACCATATCCTGTGAATATGAAAAAAATTGATTAAAATCGCTAACCAAAGAAATCTTAAACAACAATATATGAAAAAAAGATAACAAAACTAACAAATTACTTAACTTTGAGTTTCGTACTGCTTTCATTGCCTTCATATGGATGTGATTGAAATTAGTTCAAAGAAATAAACAAACAGATAAAAAGATATGATATAATTTGAAAACCAGGCGATAAATTTAAGGGTAGTCAATTATGGACAAAAACGGCATTGTTACACAAATGTTTTAAGCACAACACCAAAGAATTACATGTTTTTTTAGTGTTTAGTTCTGGTTAGGAAAGTATAGTCATGTCGAGTCGGATCAGGTCAGGCCCATATGGGTCGGGTCAGGTCAGGCCCATATGGGTCGGGTCGGGTCGGGTCAGGCCCATATGGGTCGGGTCAGGTCAGGTCCATATGGGTCAGGTCATGTCCTTATGGGTCGGGTCAAAGGTTTTTACATCTCAATAAATTCGAATTTCTAGATCAGGGTTTTTATTATTATTACAATGATTTGTTTATTACAACTAATTTATTAATTTGATGATGAAAACAATAGTTTACAACTTAAATCCGAATTTCTATATTATTTTAAAATCTCAATAAATCATAACATAAAATCAGTCTTTAATAACACTGTTTTAAAATCTCAATTTCTATAATATTTTGAATTTTAGGAAATAAAATCCGAATCAAATGATAAAAAACTTGAATAAATCATATTATTAAGGATGAACCCTATCGTAATAATGAAATACGAAATATATAACTATAAATCTATAAATCTAATTGTTATAAACTATATGAATGTCTTGTTTTAAGGGTTAAATAAACAAAAACATAGGGTTTATTTTAAATAAAAAAAATATGTGTTAATTACCAATTTTGTTGGTTTAATGTCCGAAACAACAAATTAATGTCGGAAATTTGCAGAAGTCGTTACCCTAAATTAATGGGACAAATTTAAACTACATGCATGTAATTAAACTCGAAAAAATGACATTTTATTACCTAATAGCCTTTCACATCTTCATTCACAACTTTATATACCGATGGCGACCGGATCTTCATTTCCTCGATGAGCAAGTACTAATTTCGTCTCAAATTAATGAAAGTATGATATATGGATATGTATGTTTTTAATGATTATACAATGTGAGGTTGCGAGGATGAGAGTGTGGGAGGATGAAATGAGGGCGGCATAATTATTTTATAGAATAGAGAGGCGACGGATTTAGGTAGAAGAATAGGAGAAAGCGGATTTAGGTTGTAGAAGAGGAGGCGTCGGATTTAGGGTTTTGAATATGCGGCGGCTGGTTTAGAGAGAGAGGGAGGTGTAGAGAGAGGGAGGGGAGGAATGAATGGACGGCTGGTTTAGAGAGAGAGAGAGAGAGGTGTAGAGAGAGGGAGGGGAAGAATGAAAATGAATGGAATTAGGGTTTTAGTATGATTTTATAGGCGCGGATTGAACTGAGGTGGTATTTGGGCCAGATGAGTAATTGGGCCGGATGACTGAGCCGTCTTAGAAATGGGCTAAGAGGGGTTTGGGTATTGATTGGTTGGGATTTAGGATAGGTAAATATGGAGTTGTAAATGAGTGGATTTGGATATGGTTGGTGGATAGCTGGCCCATTTCTATTTATAAGGGCACATTTTTTATAGAATCGTTTTAGATTAAGACGGAGTTATACTATGAGACGGAATATTTTCTAAACTATTATATATTTAACATTAATAAATAAGTATTTTTTGAACATGATGTGAGCGTCTCACACAATATCTATTGTAAATTAGCAAAAAAAAAAAAAAAGAACAATAACATGTATATATAAATAATGAATTTTGGTAAGGACGAATATGAGATTATTTTTATATATTTTCTAGGAATAACGACGTAAATCAAGTCTTATCACAATTGATTCATAATGTCAAGTATGCGGTAGATAATTTTTTAATTATTAATTTGAAATATTTACATTAAATCAAGTCTTACCATATTTGTATATATAGTTGAATCAAGGCATCAAAGAAGACAAATGAATGGTGAAAGGCATGAACATCCAATGTTGAGTTCCCGTTCTCCACTCTCGGATATTACACACGGTATTTTGCTTTCTCATGCTTCTGATAATTTATGTATTGTGTATTAGAAAGTTACATAAAAATATGTCAACACCTCACACTTGTGCTTAAATTATTTTCCAATATCTTATTCTAAATTGTATCTATTTTTCAGGTTCCCGACTTTCAAGTCATGTAAATAGCAGAAGCGCCCATGCACAAAACTCCATGACATTATCATCAAGTAATGTAACTAACGACCTCACGTCATCGCCTCCATATTCTACTTATTGTACTCCTAAACAATCGCGGGGAAAAGCGGCGAGAGAGAAACAAAAATTGTCATCTACTAAAAAACGTTCCAATGAGGCTTCTAATGTTGCTTCTCAATTGACTACTGGTACGACCCCACTTTTCTCCCCCATTACACACACACTCACATATATATATTATATATATGTGAGTGTGTGTGTGTGTGTAACGTTAGTTACCACTATCATTGATAATCGTTTAACTTAACATGATGTAGGAGGTACATGTAATCCATCTGACGTGGTTGAGTGATTGGTAAGAGATTTGTGTGCACAATTCGGGGAGTCTTACAAAAAAGTTACTCTTTCTCTACATACAAATGACCAAAGACTTAGTGGTCGTGCAACACTCTCATCCAATTCACGTGGAGAAAGCTCCCGTACTCGCGAAAATGCTTTCGTTGCGCCGATTGATAATGGTTAGTATACTTACAATAAGTTATTTTGTTCTTTCCGTAAATAAGCAACGATTTACACCTTTATTACTTATATATATATATATATATATAT